>UZAN01040299.1:24259-50577 GCA_900618425.1 Echinostoma caproni
ATTGGCTGAGGCGCGCATCACTGGTTCCCTCCCCGTGCGACTTTTGAAGTCAGTTTTAGGTAAAAATAGTCTTTTTACCTAACACCATCTTCCCGTTAGTTCCAACTATTTGTATAAGCGAGCACGATCAAACCAAGACCTATGGAGAAAGATTACAGCTCCTGGGGCTATACTCATCCCAGTATCCTCAAATCAGAGGCGATATGATTTTACTCTATCGGATTTTCCAACAACCCAACCACCCCTATAGATCTCTGTTGGTTTTATCGCACAACGTTCATCTCAGAGGGCATCCGCTGAAGTTGGAACACCAAAAGAGCCGTCTCGACTGCAGACGTCACTCGTTTGCAGTCAGTGTGCAGCACATGGAACTCTCTACCAGCTCACGTGGTCTGTGCTCCAACATTAGTATCTTTCAANCTGGCAGACATTACATTTCAACACCCAACTACATAATATATTCTCCTGTGCTCGTCAAAATATTACCTTACTACTTTACTTTCATGGACTAACTGTGATATTGTGAATCGTGATCCAAACCAAAGTGTGAACACCCTATGGGATTTGAAAAAGCGAAGTCTTTGTAAGTTATATCCCATTATAAAAATTTGAAATTTGAATTTGAGGTAAAGGTTGCCTTTTATCTTATTTGTCTTTGTTTTTCACTTTTACTATACTCATTCTTTCAGATCAGAGAACAGTGCTATTTTAAATGACATCTTTGTTTCGTCATTTAATGTTAGGTCAGCATGGAATAAGTGAAGTCCGTTAGTTGCTTTGTTCACCCCATAAGCTGTAGTTTTGGCAATGTACTTGATAAACTATTTCACCACCAAATTCAATGCTAAACGAGAAAGCAAGCTACGAACAAGGCGATTTACATCGGTTTAATATGGAAAAATCTCTAGTCAGCTGCCTACTCTTGTCAACCCGGCTTTTATTGAGGCCTACTACATCAAGCAAACCGCTTAATGAAGAATGACAGCGACGGAAAATAGTTGTGTAAGCGTATAAAAGCTTGCACGTGTTGTTGTTTTTGTTGTTGTTCTTATTGAGTGGGGGAAATTTACTTCGCTAATGGGGATTAGGTGTATGAATAATATTGGATGAAATTTCATGAAATGATTTGTCCCAGAAAATGATGCAGTTTGCCCAAATGAACGTAACGGAATTTTGCTATGTGATTCCACTGGCGCATGAGATTACCTCAGTGAATCTCTGAACAGTCGGTGGTTGTTGAGAGGCAAACAACAATTAAAGGGATAAACTACGGAAAATAGAACAGAACGCGCACGAATACAACGCAGTGGACACTTCGTCCTTAGTACACAGAAACAGAACCCCTTTTTTATAGAGCCTTGTCTTTGAGGGGCGACTGTGAAAGATCTTGGGACCGAGTGACGCCAAAAGATTTAACATTGAGAACTGCGGTGCTGAACCGATCATATTTACACAACTCAGAGTACTGGCTGTCTTTGTCTCTCTCTTTAGGCTAACTGTTTACCCACCTGACCGCGGAAAGCAATCAGATGAAGTCTTATTTCTTTGTGATTATACTAATTAAAAGTAAAAATGGTGTACTGTGGAAAAACAAGTTCGGCAAGCCTCTTCAGTTAGTTCGGTTCGATTCCTGCAATAAATACAAGATCTTGTATACAATCCAAAAAAACATTCGGTCATCTGCTTTGCTATACACAGATGTATTCTGTCCAAGTGCAATATTTAGGGTAAGAAACCGCTTTTGCGTCAGATTTGGCAATAGAAAACTCAAATCGACAGATAATAGTGTCTGTTTTGTTGGCAATCACAAAGGTTTACTGACGAAAATGCATTAAGCTAAACTTGATTTCTCTTTTTTTCTAAAAAGTCTGATAAAAAACCATTTGCGTTTGTAACTTCTTTTTTCGCTTCGTTCCACTTTATTTATCCCTTCTGATTTTGACAGACTATAAATAACCACTGAGCAAAGGTTGAGCGCCTTTTTATACGCTTATTCATGTAAGAAATACCTACTTCTTTCTTAAATACTATCACAAGCGAACATTCATATTGGAGGGACTTTGCCAAATCCGATACTCAAATGTGGTTTAAACTATGGCTGGAAAGAACTAAGCAAAGCGTCACAATATAAACTGCGGTTTACGTTCAGCGTTATAGACACCATTACGGAGGTAAAAATCGGATAAATTGGAGAAGAAAGAGAGGTTTTACCCAAGTGAAAACATTTAGTTACTCTAAATCGAGATTGTTTTATGCGGCAAGCTTTTGAGTAAAGCTTAGGATGTGTAGAAAAGTGCATCAATTTACCAACCTAAGCACAATTATTAAATCTGAGGTGTTTTCTGCTTTCAGATCGATTCCGACTGATTTGGTGTATTTTGTATCATTAACTATTTATAGGGGAAAATTATCAATTAATCCTATCAAGAATGACAGCTTTTTCATCATTGGCCTATTAGGACAAATTATTTGATCATAATTTATAAAAAAGTAATAGTCAGGACTCAAATTGATTATCCTGAAGTAAGTTTACTAAGTTGGGATCTAAGGTAGAATTAATTTGTTTCTTCCCTTTTTGTTTTGCCTGTAAACGTAGGTTTTGAATGGATAACATATTTCTAATGAAATCATTTGGAGGGGATAAACTTTATCTGGTTTCACCATTTCATCAATTTTCTCCGTTTTACAGCATCGCGTGACATTTGAGACACTGTATGTACAAGTATATGAGAAAATGGCCAATTGGCCAATTCTATTGACTAAGTCAGAGTATATTACTAAATCTNCTAAATCTGGATAGCGGTTGAAGGAACACGTGATACGGCGCAGCATGGCAGTAGTTTGCCGCCGCCCGTTAGTTGCTGGGACGTCGCTAACCCCTCCCCTAGAAATGACTCTGTTCGGTATAATCCTACATAAAAAATTCGCAATATGGATTTCACATGACGTCCGGGGCATCCGACAATCGTTGATTATTGTTTAGATTGCTGCTCTGATGTTTTGTTCAATTAATGGACGTGAAAACCAAGTACAAAACCGGTATATAGTTAATTCGAGATTGAGGAACATTACCACGTTTTTTCAACCAGAGTAAAACAGTTAAATAAAACAGCAAATTCTCGCTTGGGGTTAGAGATATAAATTAACCATTTCACAATGCAAAACCAAGTTAAGCCTTGAGCATTCTTCGGTGCAGTCCGCCTGATGAAGTGATTAAAATGTTAATGTGACAAGACATGCAAACGGTAAATGTTTAACCAAATAGAAGTTTACAATTGCGTGGCAGAAAAGCGCGACGAACGATGACGAGGGAGATGAAGTCAATTTGTTATTTCAGGATGAGAGTACTGTTTTTCTTCTGGTCAGGATAAACTCGTTCCAGTAACCACTATTGCTATGGCTGAAAAATCGTTCATCTTTTATTTTGTTCCTAGGTGAGAAGTCGGATTCCTAATGCATCATTCGGTGGCGCAAGATGCGATGCGACATGCGATACGATGGAAGCTGTAAATTTGAAATCATGGTGCCAAAATACGTCCACGTAATACATTCATGGCTTTGTTTAACGAACAAATCCTATGGTACTCTATAGAATATTTTTGAAGGGGATGATCAGCCTAAGAAAATGTGTCATTCGGTATGTGATTCTTAAAGTACTAATGCAATAATTGGTCTTGGAAATCAATCCGCTTTCTCCGACGGATAACATCAGTCGGAGGTGACCTTGAAAAAGTCCTCTGTTTGTGAGATGGGTGTGGGATTCTGGCGTGAGATCAATAGAATAGGCCTGATGCCAGTGTGCAGCGTTGTTCGAACAACGTGGTCGATTGAAGGTTTCAAATGAACGAATCGCAGTTGGAAACTTTATCAATGTAAACTACTTGAATTATGAGTGAAACAACTCTAGCACAAGCACAGTGATCTTCAAGCCAGTCGTGAATCCATGAATGTGAATTGATGTGATTCGAAACATCATTTCATGTTGCTTAGAACCGATTGTAAATAAAATCAATGCAGAGGAATTATCAACCCAAATGCATAGTATAATCAAGCAGAGGTTTCGCAGACATGTTATGCTGTCGACCCTCTTATTAGTTAGCACTACATTGCCCTCCCCCCTCCCGGTACATAGAAAGTTTTCTTCTTGTCATGTTTCCGTTTATGCAGTGAGTGAATTGAGAGCAAACGAGAATTACCCTTTATTTCAGTTATACCGTATCACATACTGCATTAACCTGGAAAAATACACGAATTTTTATTGTTTTGTTAAACTTGAACAGAGTAACTGGTGAGCACGAAAAAAGACATGCATTGATTCGAACCTGACAAGTTAACAAAAATGCTGGCATATGTTGATCACAGGATTTGTTCTTTAAAGTAATTATCTGGAGTTCATGCAGGTAATCTATGCTGGTCAGAATACCAATAAACAGTGAGTTATTTGGAGTAAACCTGTTGATAATATTATTTTCAGTGCCATGAGGCGGAACAAAATTCACTTCATCTGATGCGCGGAATATTGTTTTTGTTAGTTTACAAAAAACTAGCCGAATCTAATAGATGAATGCAATAAGTTTGATTTTTTCAATGTACTAATGCGGGGATTGCAGGTCTACTACTTGTACGCTCAACTGATAAAAGTAGCATTCTTGAGTAGGTTGTAAATCGATGCTATAGGAGCACGACGACAGTTGCGAGAAACCAATTCTTTTAGAATTATCCTTGGCGCTAATCCAAATACTGATATCCAGTTCAAGCTACTGTGTAAGAAATGGACAATTCCAAGTTGAATCACACTGCGCTCTACACCTATTTACACATACACAATTTTCAAATTATCATACAGCTTTCTGCAGCTAGCTTGAATGGAGGATCAGAAAAGACAAAACACTGAAATAGAAGGTTCATTGGCCAGGGTTATTTCCTTTGTTAGGTACATAAAAGATTACAGTGAAGCGGCATAAGTTAAAGATGACAACTCAATTATTACCCACAAAATTGGTCTGATCCCATTTTAGGGTAGTACCGTAAAGCAGTTGTGCAAACTGGTGATAGATCATATCAATAACATAATTGCTACAAATGCCAAGAAAATGGTTTATCATATGAAACCACGAAGTTACTTGATGTCCAAACTTGATAAAGCCCGAGGGAGCGGCATCTTTGATGCTCCGTTTAAGACACTTCAAATGGTTTCAGATAGACGAAAATACACAGTTCATTAGGCTGACAACTGAAAATGTATTCTGGCAAGGAATGATGCACATATCGCTTTAGATGCAATGGCTAGATACCCATTAAAGTTAGGCTGGAACGTAAGATATATAGTGTGAGATAGTGATTTGGTGAGAAGTTGGACAAAAAATCGCTTATCCATTGCTGTATTAATTTTTTTAAAGAAAGTACGCTTGCCAAAACGGTTTTTATCACTGTTAAAACAAAACTCAAACATTGATTGCTTGATATTTCGCAAATTTAGTGAACTAAAAATTGAATCTTACGGGAACAAAGTATCACCTCATATTTTGGTAAAATGTCCTTCGTACGCTAGTACTATCAGTCAGTCAACCCCCTCTTCTTTAGAAATTCCATCCCTAGCTGTGTTCTCGTAGTAAAAATGTAAGAAAAATAAAATTGGTACGTATCGGACGTGCTATTGTACATTGAGGTTTTAACCTTTTCGATACAAGGGCTGTGCTATTAAGCCGAAGACCATTCATTCTAAAATATGGACATTGTCACCGGACGTTACCAATATTTCTGAAGGTAACAGTTTGTGTTTATTTAACTAAAACAACGAAAACCAACAACTACAACAACGAAACATTTTTGAACGTTACTCCAAATGTAAATGTGTTTGATTGGATAGTTCAATTCACTGCGAAAGTCTGCGAAAAATGACTTATCCGCCGATAGATCAACAACTCCTCACCATCCATTATTCGGATTTAATCTGCTTCTCACTCGCTAGTCTATTTTCACTGCATTGTGCAATTTACATGGATTTGATAAAATAATGCCGAGTTTATCACACACGCACACACATACATCGACACGACAGAACATTCACCTCAACTGATGAACGAGTGTGGTTGGGAGGCAGAAACAATATTAGCGCTACTAGTGATAAAACCTTTGTAAATTGCACAGCATCGAACCGGCGAGATGAATACCCAGATGCCAATCGAGCGGTGTGTCTGCACTACACAAAACTAACGAATTCCAAAGCAGCAGGATCTGATTCAGCAATTTTACCGATAGACATCAATGATATTTTGGATCGCAAACCACGCATAACGCGAAACGGTACACCGGATGGTAAAAAATCCCACATATCACGGATTTTAGCTAGTGCATGTACTCGTTTTTAAGACTGACTGCAGTCTTTAAATATAATCCATTTAGTTAACATAAATGATGTTTTTCTTTTCTGGATGGAATAACAGATCTAATTTTCTATAACTCTGAGTTAGCACCTATCACAGTCAGCATCTACATTGCATTTACTATTCCCCATAAGTATTGATTCCATTTTTGCAGCGGTCATAACTGAATGTAAGTTCGTCAGAAGCAATAAATATTCAACAGTAAATGCACAACCAATAGATTGAATTCATCAGACAAACTTCACAAAATTTTCCAATACTGAATGACATTTCGCTCTTCACTCTATCAAAAAAACCAATGGAACCTGCTCTACCTGGTCGCTGATTTTACCCTTCGTCATCTTGATCTCTTCATCTCCGTGAACATAGACCATGTACAATAATATTTCTCCCCACCTCCTGAGCAATGGTCTTTCTCGTAACTCTTTTTCTCATTAGCATACATAAGTCTCCCCTGGTTTGGATTATTATGACCAGGTCTGGGGAGTGACTCCTGTTCTCAACAGGCTTTTACCATTTTCAGTTTGAAACCATTCGTGTTTTGGCTAGTTAGTTGCTGCCTTAGTATTTCAATGTTTTACTGCCGCCATGCGATACCTCTAATCTGCCGCATTTGATGCATTCTCAGTGTTTAAGGGTGTTTACCTATGAATCTAGGACAGAAACACCAAATCGTTCGTACCAAGTGCTTGTAATCCGCTGATAGACTGCGGCGTTGAAAGCCTCGTTTTTATTCTTTGGCGTATAAACGTTCTCTTTAAGTACAGAATTAACCTGTTGTACTCCACCTGAATATGGCCCATTTCAATTGTAAACGGGCCCTTTCTGTGATGTGACTGACCTCGGCTCATCAAGCCTGTCAGATAATACTAGTGATAATATAAAGGAAAAATAATAAATGTTCAAGAAGAGGGCCCACTACAGATCCATAATTCTGTTCATTGGAATAGCTAACAGGTGAACTCCTATTGCGTTGGGGGTAAGGCCGTACTTACTATGTACCAATAGACTTGTTGAATACACATTCCTTGACGTGCATTAGACCATACCACTGAAGCATGCTGAACATGTTATTTAAAGTAAGTTGTATTAGGAGAGACTTCGTAACAATGTTTTTGTACATTTGCCAACCTGACATACTTACTGTCTAACTGATTAGCTTGTGAGACATTTATGACTCATTCACTGTCATTTTCATGTAAATATACGAACAAAATGCTTCAGGATAAGCATGGTGTTCATAACGGTTGCGTAACAGGAAGCCACTTGAATGGCTAAATGGACCAAGAATTACAAGATCTAATCCGTTTTATCCATCTTCCTGGAATCAAAAAAAGAAGCCATCATTTTAGATTAGTTAAGGAATAAGTTCAAAGATTGTAAATCACGACCAACGATACCAAGGAATTGCTCGCTTTCCTCTGTGCCCCTAAAAGCTTCGAAATTATGTATGTCCAAGTGCTGGGGAGTAGTGCTTATTCTCTGGTAGTTTATGTTATTGAAATGTGCAAAACGAATTATGCTCTAAATTGATTCGAGTGAAACAAGGTAGTTATCAGGTAAGCGAATGTTTGCTACGGCGTTAAGGGGTTATCAATCTTTTTTATCGCTTATTCCCACCTCAAGTGTGTGGTTTCTGTCGAATTCCTCTCTGATAACGAGTTTCACGACAAATGGTTTTCCACAGTGAGAAATCTCTATTCGCCCTTGTTCGCAATAAATTTATTCTAAACCAAAAGTATTGGTCGCACCAGTTCTGCCCACAATAACTGGTATTGGGTGTGTGTTGGTGTGTGAAGAGGTGATGACGTGGCCACATTAAGGTTGATAAATGTTTATGAACTCAAAAAGGATTCCTCGACGAGTGCACCCGAAACTGGGATAGATCATCGGGGATTTGAGACGGGTAAATTCAGGTCAAAAGCATGCAATTTTTTTCCCGGGGCGGGGAACGATGGAGTGTTCTAACTAATCCAGACCCATTTCGTTCTGCGTGTGCGAACACTATTGATGTGCGCGAAATCGACTGGCTCTAATAAACCTGGATGCCCGGAAATGGTTGTAAAATTAAAATGCGACAATAACACGAGTAATATGTGTACGTGGGGGATAATTTGTGGCATCCCTCGAGAGAAAACCTATGGCACACTATGACATATTCATTGCCAAATCATTTGTCATAATGTGTTAGAAATATGGCCTTTTATTTCATTATGGTTTGATGCTTTAAATTCGTTCAGTGCGCCTGAGGACAACTGGGAGCAAAAAATGACAAACATGCAACGGCCCAAATTAGGTTGTTAATATAAAATCGGTGCATGACCATATTCCATTTAAGGAGAATGGAAAACAAAATCTGATTTATTTTGATAATAGTGTATCCAGATAAGCGTAATATGTATCAATCAGTCCATCAGGTTCCTATTCGAATCAACGTTTCACTAGGCTTATGTTAATGGTAAGGCAAGAACAAACTCCGCAAGTACGAATATGTCACCAAACACAGATTTTTGTCTTTTTTGTTCTCGCAGATAAAGGAAATATGTACTTTGAGGATTGTAGCACTGTGAAAACAAGTTGAGCTCCTGCTTGCTTCACTGAGTTGTATCAGCTAACTGGATCGGTAGTTCCATATTGCTCACTCAGTTGCGGTGGAGCAGTCCAGAGAAGATGTACATCCAAGGATGCATTCATTTATGGAGACCACTACAGACTTATATAAAACTAGTCACGGAAGCCTAAATGCGAGTATGTGGAACTCACAATTATTCACAATTTTGAGCTAAAAACGCCTGACACTTATTCCTAAGTATTTTATTTCCACGTGTGTCACCGAAACATCGTAAGTGCATTGACTTTGTTAGAACGATAGTTCTCAAAAAGGAGTATTCTCTAGAGTCATATGATGAGAACATCTCTGAAAATGACACTAACAACAAATTAAAACAGGAACAAAAATATCTGATTTAAGTACACTCAGATATATCGTTCCGTAACTGGCAGTTTGAAGTCCAAATAAACTAACAGAAAGTCAGAAATGTTTCATTCAAAGATCTGATAGTTGTGTTGGGTTCAAAACTCGTCAAGAACAAACCAATTAATTTCACTTTAAATTCAATTCATTAAATATGTAAGCCAATATATCTAATAAGGAGGAGCTAGAAGAAAGGTCAATTCACAATGCACAACACGCATGGAAATATCGAATAAAAAGTTTGTCGGAATAGCTAAGTGACCGGTAAATAAATCCTTCTCGAGTATGAACGAAATAAATGCATTATTTGTACTGCCGGAAGCGGAACGTGTAGAGAAGATATATTTGCTATGAAGGTTTTTAGTCAAAAATGTTCCTAAAATATCAAACTATTGAGTAAATTGCATACTGAATATATGTTGTTCAAATATTGCTCACTGTTAGTGCTTTAATTATCGGAGTCGTTAATGGGTATCATCGGTCATCGGAGGTGATTGTGTGAAATGCACCACAGAAAAACAATGAAAGATAAGTAAAACACCTTTCTCCCTTTTTTCATTTCATAAACATTAGAAGACATATGTGGGCAGAATTGATATTGGCCATCAATTTCACGAGCGATTACCCGTCATTTGTTAAATTCCGGTCACCATGTGAACGCATCTAAAGCGTTTCGAGTCATTGTAAGGCCTCGAAGTTCACGGATTTTATGATTTTAAGAAGCGATAATTATGCGTCGCTTGAAACCGCAATCGTGTTCATCATCTGGTACCACAGCTAAAATGTGAGGTTTATTCAAGATTTGGAATAATCTTTTATGCATTGACAACGTTCTAATTCGGAGCAATGGGTTCAAGAATGTTTCCATTGAGAGGATGCAAATATATTGATCCGGCAAACAAACAGTAACATAGAAGGCATTATTCACTCAAGCAAAAGGGAGTCATTCCGACAATGCAAATTGCTGTGGACACAAAAATACCCACCTATGAATTCTCTTTTCTCTCTGTCAATCACTCTCACTATTTTGCATACTGATGAAGTGCATCATTCTAGTGGAACAAAAACGCAGATTTATGGAATACTTTTTAATTTTAGCTACAGAACAAATGTATGCAGATATTATCCAATGTCCAAGGACTGATTCTCTAAAAAGGGTTGTATTGAACAAGGTAGAATACGAAACGCGCAATTTTTCCTTCATGATTTTATGGTTCCCCGAATTCTCGCCGGAACGATCTAAAATGAAAGAAAGCGTCTAAACTGTGTGTTGCCTGACTATTTTAGGGTTTCGTATTGATTTCTTAATCAATCGAATAGAAATGTAGAAGAGTGTGTAGATTGAACAAATTAGATTTCATTCCTTGGCCGTAAGATTTTCAAAAGTTCTTTTGGCAAATGAAAAACACACAAACATCAATCAGGACCAACTTTGGACTACCCAAAACTGCTAAAATTGCAAATTCTTCTATTCACTCTCTCTTATTGAGTATTGTGAACTAAGCAGTGGGAGGTGTACATTATTTTTCACCTTCTAACTCTCCATGTTTTATGAAAACGGTTACCAAGTCACAATACGGAAGTCAATTCTTTGTACAAATACTTTACTTGAGTAATCGTTATTCCACTCTGCTGTTTGCCGCTAAATGGAAAAGGCATATCCGCATAAAAGGAATAGTTTTGGCCTTATCTCGAACAGTGTGTATCCCATGTATGGCGCGTAGATTGATTCACCTATCCGATGAAGTTTTCCTGACGAGTGATACCGATTGCACTAAACTTTAATATTATTTTTTAACTTCTTTTCTTTGTTACGAACGTTGCCAACCCGCATTTCCCGCGCTTATGCGACTCATGTAGAGCTACATAGGCTACCACACACAGTATATATCCATTCGGCTTATAACTTCGAAATATCGTCAGCTCGATTAATTAAAAAACGGTAAGGAGTGGGTAAAGTGATGAGAGGAAAAGAGGAGAATGCAACGACATTCAAAGCCGAAAGTAGAAGTTTTCAGGGAGTTTGAGTGAATGATCTGGTTTTTTTAATATCCTATGTGTTCAAGGAAGATTAGTTATCAAATCATACACAGTTGGGTGGAAGGATACATAACCAATGAAAGCAAATCAATTACCTAATATCGCTATCCATTTCAATTTTAAATGTCTGACACGTTTACGTAAAATTTTCAAGGTTGCATGTGTCTGGATGGCGAAATTGGTTGTCAAATAGGGTTCAATCTTAAGCAGAATAGAGATGATAAATCGTTGGGATTCCCGTACAACAAACACAGGAAATCGGTTTGGCCACAATGTGTGATGAACTAGATTGAGATCTCGTAACATAATTAGACTACAAACAGTTTGTCAATGCCAAACGAAGTACTATCGGATATTGTTTTCTATTCACCGGCATCGTTATCTGCCGAACGACAAAGGAGTCTGATGTACCAGAGAACAATCGCATTCAATTAGTTCGAGCAAATCGTGCGCAGTTCCACACAATCATTATTTTTACAAGAGTACTTATCCGTACAACTACACCATTAATGAGTGTGAGAAATATGTATTGATCCGTATCAACTGCAAACATGTTAACCGAGCAAGGGATTTTGAGAAGCGGGTTTAAATACGACAGAAATGTGATTGCAGTGTAAAATGCGTAAACTTCAACAGGTGGTCCGTTGTCAGTTATATTAGGCTTACTTTATTTTTCCATAAAACATGTAATATACATTGTGTATGTGGAACATTGATACTGAACAAAGCGCTTTACTGCTGCAGTAAAAACACCGACAGTTATTCACATTTATTTATTTACATCAAAAACTGCAAAATGGTGAAGTCTGGCATTTGGCAGTTAGATAAAGCAATATGAAATAGTGCACCGTGCAAAAGGCCCAAAGGATCACATGCTTAAATCAGAAAATACAGAATCCTCGATATATAAATAACAGGTAGCTAATAATGTTATGTATACTCCTCACATTGGACAAACCAATGCGTTGAAAGACGAACTGTGATAAAAGAATTAGTTAATGAAGGAAGTTCAGACACAATGCTATTTTTGAAAGCGAATAAAGTAACGACCTACGGACATATAATGTGATTTGTGAATATGGATGTCTCATTTCACTGATGCATATTAAACTTTTAAATCCTAATGTTCTGTGCCACACAATAGAAGAAAACTGGAACTTCTGGAAAAAAATTTTTGGATAAGTTTTCCGATGGAAAACACGGATTTCTGTGAATCTTGAATACTCCACCAAGGTGTTATGCACATACTATAAAGTCCATTCATAAAAATACTCTGAATATCGCTGCATTCAGTTGCTCTAGTTTAAACCATTAAGAACAGCCAGTTAACGGGAGAATGAGAATACTGACGTGTTTTATCTCTTGGATCCGAATAGGTGGAACGCCACGGTTACTTACTATTTGCTCATGCAGGGACCAGTTAATTGAGCACGGCGGCAGATTCCGGAAATACACATATTTTGCATTTGGACAGATGCAATAAAATAACAAATAATCGATTACGTAACAATAATAGACTATTGTCATTTAATAATTTTCTTTGGAGATGGTTACTATTTTACAGGTTATGTACAAAAGCGCTCATGGGAGTGGTAATCGGATCATATGACTAAAACCGATTGTTCAATGAAAACAATAGGTTACAAATTCGTATAACTTCGCGCAAATTAATGAACTCGATCACTAAACTGATTGACGGTTCTTGCCGATGACAAAAATTATAGGAATATGACTAATTATTTTTCTGTTTACAAGAAAGATAAGTTTGTAATATTATCCTGATCATGCTGATCCAGTTCGTGGTTTTCTCATGAACTGACCGGTGGAACTCGCCGATGAACAATACCATTTTGATGTACAACTAACCTATCGGGTTGTATTTCAGTGCTGCATTTAATCAGTTATTGTGCTCTTCACATGATCCATGCATCCGCCTGATCACTGAGACTATTTCCGATTGTATTCAATTGCCCAACAAGCCGTAAGTACAGCGGACGGGATGAGAAGGGTACATTATAGAGCATGTATGAACCATACGGTTTAATGATAAGAACCGCCATGAGGTTATACTAGACTAAAAACAGCGGAACACATTATCGTGCACATGGCATCCCAGAGAACCAAACATGAAAGTGAGAATTTGTAGGACGTGCAACATATAAAATCCATAATTTACCAAATCAACACTGATAGCCCTACCAAATTAACCTTGTGCGATTTTCAAACCATTATAAACAACTGATTCGTTCATTTTTATCTTCAATGATTCTTCATTAGAGTTGTTGTCATCATTTAAACGTAATTGAAATGTTCCGTTCTTCGATTAACGAATTAACTAGGAAAAAAACTAATCATTTGATTTGTTGCCGGTCTGTAAGCTCTTTTGTGGTTTTCAAATTCCCATGCATTAGACTGTGTTGTTTCTGCGGTGTCAATTTCAAGAAAACCCCTTTGGGTACATAATCGGGACCCGACTGTATTTACGATGTTTTGCAATATGTGAGATGGTGTTTCAGAGGGATGCGTACTCTCAAAACGTTGAACTTTGACAACTGAACCTCACCTAACATTAGATAGCCTTCATAATTGGTTCGCTATTCATCACTTTTTGTTTAAAACAAAATGAATAAACTCATCCATTTCGTTATGCTAGACATTATTTCGTTGCATTTGGCGAACTTTCAGCGGCGTACAAATGTTCTAATATGAAAGAATATGTCAACCGTTATAAATACAGAACATAGAGAGAGATTATGTTATTCGTGCAGAAACTTCCCAATTAGTGCTCGGGATGTGGGTGAGGGGACCAGGTGAAAATGTGTATATTAACTCACATGTTGTACAGTGTGTTCCGTTCCTATATAATAGACTCGGTGGGCGGGTTGCGTGAAGTTTCAATTTAAATGTCTCAATGTTGGCACACCTACGCATGAGCACATGAGGATGGCCAAACGAACCAATCGGAACCGGTCACAGGTTTTAGTGAGCTGAGCCAATGACGAACTACTAATCACAACCAAATGGATGATTCAAGCGACGACATCGGATTTGCTTGTTTATCAAATCGTGTGACTGTATTTCGTAGAGAAAAAATCGTAGTTGAGGAAAACATCTGAAAACAATACAGACCGTTTAAGTTATTATTTGCTAGGTTGTATCCATCTCCGTTGGTTTCTTCATCCACAGCTCATCTGGCGAGGTGAAGTTAAAAGATGACAAAAATATACACCTTTTTTCTCTTTTACAAAAGAAGAATAGGTATTGCGACTCGAGAGAAATCTGAGGCGAAGGGAGTTTTCAAAGACGATAAAATGCTAAAATAAGAGAACTGTAAAGGGCAATGAAACTTTCAGGTTCACACATACTCCGAGAAAGTTGTGAGAAATAAATAATATCCCCAGTGAGATAACATTAATGCAAGTTGGTCCATAACGGTAAAGTACGATTTAGTAAATCAGCAATCGAAGTACTGGCAGATATGCGATGTCTCACTAGTAATCAGCGTGGTACGTTTATGCCTCTGGACTAATCTAACCACTGTCCTTTTATTATCGACAGAATTTAGAAGCGTAAGCTGACTTTCCCAAAACGAGAGAAAATCGTTCAAATTGATCACAAGTAATATATGCTCATCTAGGTTTGTTTGTACGTCCATGGTGTTACTTTAGGAATTATTTTTCCAGATGAAGCCAATGATGAATAACGGAACTGTCGGGGATAATGAAAATTTATTCATAATTTTCGAATTGAAATCCGTGCATCACGGAGAGGAGACCAAATCACGTTTAGCACTAGAACGACCAGATAAACTCAATAATTTTTAAAATGCATCCATACAAAATCTTGAATAAATAAAACTGTTACATCATATGAACTGATTATTATTTCGTGAATACTATCTCTGTCTGGATAATAGTCCGGCCCTACTAACATTTCAATGAACCCCTAGCGATTCTCATAACGATGATTTGAATTGGTGTATCTTACAGTGGTAAATCTTCTAATCCGCGTTTACACAATTTATGGGGAGGAATGTAATTAGAACGTACAAGGCAGCACTACGGTTGCAGACGAGCCGATCGCGAGTAGTCGATTGGGCTCATTTGCCTTCTTGGTTAAGCTTTGTCTTGCGGATCGTACTAGGCGAGCTAGGCGAATAGCTCCCTAATGGGTATGTGCTGTTGTGCGTAGAACCGAAGTTTTCCATTACCAGATAAGCAACAGAGAAATAAATCAGTTTCATTCTGTATTGAAAATAAGTCTGTGATTAAACTAACACAATTCTATGAGTATCTACTTTGAATCCAGTCTGTACCAAGTCTCGAATAAGGACAAAAATAGATCAAAATTTGGTTTCACGAGTTCCTCTTTCATAACTCGCAATCACGAGTTGTCAAAAACAGACAGCACTTGAAAAACTCTAAAACATTGTGAAATGATTTGATGCCAACACAAACTCTGCCACCACCTTCCGGGAATTTTTGAATCCGGACAGTTCAACTACATGGGCAATGTGAGTTAAAAATAAATGAATTACATTTGTTACCCACATCTGCATCTACATTCGAGTTAATTTGATAAAACAAATTCAATGAATCAAAAGGCTCGGGGTTATTTCTGCTCCACAGAATGTTTGTATTGTTTTCGTGTTATAGCCTCCATTCGTGGAGGAGAATGTGTATAATTTTTGATTCTCATAAAAACAACAGTTTCATCACCACTAAAAATAGCACCGTTTTTATAGTGTAAGACTGGTTAAACAAAACCACTGATCACAATGCTAGCAGAACACAACTGTTTACATTAGCATCAGTCTTTTTCGTTTCCTTTTTCGATGTGGAATTCAGCAGAATTGTTTTCATACAATTTGAAGTCTATTTCAGTTTTGGAAATAACTAATCGCGAAGTGTTACATTTAACATGTTCTTTCCGAAGAGTAGCAGATTCAGTAGGAATGCGTTCGATTTAGATTAGAAATTAAAGAAATGCAGAGCATACTTGCTTTATCACTGTTATGAAATCAACTCGAACTGGCTAGACAAACCACAGGGGTCTCTGACTTCCACATGATCCAGTAACTGTTTCGGTAGCCGTCTGTTTATATCTCGACCAAATTCATTTCGGCTGCGTTCCATCAGCAAGAAATCAAAAACCAGTTTGAATCTCCCGTTTCTCATCAAATCGAAATGAATCGGATTGAGATAAATAACGACTTACAGTTCGTACTATTCGCTAAATCGATAAAATACCCAATGACTGGAGACTTTTGTTGCATATTTCAATGTCCTCATAAGGCTTATTTATCAGAACGAATACTGTTTATTTTTGTTGAATCACCTTATTGGTTCCCTTTTACTATCACATGCTGATTCCTATATATCAATGCTCTCAATCTGAGTCAATTCTATTTTTCGGTTGCCACCTGCTTCATAAACACTTCTAGTTGATCGATTGTGCCAAAGTGGTTCTCACCTCTCAGAAAATGTCCTGTTTTTATGTGCCATGGTGCAATGATTAACAAAATATGGAATGGAACTTGTTCTCTAGAGCTGAAATTCGTGAAATGCGCTGCAACTTGAGGTTACTGGAAATCGTTTATTTGGAATATTATGCAGCAAGTATTTCAGAAACCGGTAACTAAAACCAACAACAGCTCAAAGTTTCTTCCTGTTGTACATATGATAAAATAATTCGACTGATAAGTATCACAAAACGATGTCCTGTTATTGAGCCTCTTAAGCAGATGCAGTTAGATTACCTTCAGTTGAATGGGATAAGATGATGTTCAATCGTCCTCGTCGGAACGAAATATTTTCTGCAACCGCGGTTCTCCTAGTAAACTAGTTCGAGTGAACTTAAATCTTTAGAGCCAACATGTTATGCATGTTAGAACGAATGGATTATCTAGTACACATTACTTTGTTCAATAGTGTTGCGACTCGAATCAAATACTTGTTTGAATAAAGGTTGAATTAGCTTAATGGTTCCTATCTGAGTTCAAGAAATGAAGTCAGATTAGGGTTGTGAATCAAGTCAGACCATGCAGTTGTGGTGAATGGAAGCAAACATCTTAGTAGAGGATAATATTGACAAGTGTCCATTTACCGCATCACTAAAACAAATGGTACATCAGATATGGTCTGGGAAACGGAATTTATCTACGGATTTTTTTGAAAAATTAACCATATTAAACTGATATCCTGGATGTACAAATTTCCCGAACGTTCCTTGAACCCCAAGGAAATCAAGCGATTTTCAAACAACACAGTTCACTGAGGAACGCATTCTTTTGCCTTTTGTAAGTTTTTCATGCGTCGACGTGTTCAATTTACCTTAAGTGGGCGGCGGTTATTGGGTAGTTATGGTGATCCAAATGGCTACCTGGCTGTCTTGTTTTCGAATCCCAACACCGCCAAACGTCTTTCTAACTTCGATACGCCCCGGGCAACATGTGTGTGTATGACTGCGGTTCCGTTTCTGAAAGCTGACTATAGTGCATACAGAAGTAAGACCATTCGTCCATTTATTACTTAAAGGGGATAAAGGTTTCTATTAAAAATCTCATAAATTCACTTGTTATGCCTCTAATTTGAAAATGTTGCAAGGCAATTTTCTCATAAGAAAGATTCATCGGATTTCAGGCCCCTACGTTTGCTTCTCATCTTCACGATTTCGTAAAAATCCTCTGAACTGGAAGAGGGAACAAGTAGGATTTGCAAAGCAGATGGCTTAGGGCACATCGTGTTTGAGCATATATGGATATGTAAAGACAAAACTTATGATATGCCGAAAAGAATCAAAGATTGTTAGAGGGTAAGCATGCTTATCCGTGCCCATATAAAATCACAGCTTGATTAAATAATACCCAATAAGATCAAATGAATTGTATTGTATTATGGAGGACTTGTGCAGGCGACTGTGCCTACATTTCAGTCAAAAATGTGTTCATCGTTATAATGGGATAAAAAAGAAATGAAATTATATATACAACGATGATGAAACGTAAATAGGTGTTCATCTTTTAAGTTTAAAATTAGTTCGTTACGGATCTTCACCACGTCAGTGAGAATACGAGTTAGATATGGAACCGTTGAGTTGCAATAAATGTTTATGCGGGAGGACAAACAGCGAAAATCGGATCGGGTTGAAGCGTGGGAGCGGTAAGCAGATAAATCGGCTTTGAGAGGATGACCGGGGTCATGGAGTATCTTATGAGCGAAATTCTCACATGAATTGATATGCAAGTTATGCAATTTTGTGATCAGAGTGTTTAAAGGAATAAGAGAAACACGGCTGATAATTACTGAACCGAGACGTAGAGTAATGTAGTCATTTCTAAGTAGACCAGGGAAAATAACGGGCAAACAATAAAGTATGAAAAGAAAAACGTATTGATAAACAAAAGAACACAGTTGCATGCCTCACTCGAAATTGCCGTAGCTTGCGTATTTTAAGAGATAAGCGACGTGGTCTACCAACACAAACAAGCACATGAGAGGACCGCCGTAGATCGCTATCTATGGTAACTCCTAGGTATTCGTGGTACGTGTTCCAGTGATGGGTAAGGAATTGATGACTGAGGGTTCCCGGGGGTATTCGGATCGAGAAAGATTAAACATGAATTCAGAGCATTTTGAAGTATTCAGCCGGAGACCGGATTGGTTCGAAAATGATTGCACTTGCAACAAATTGTTGGAAAATCATTCTCTGTCCGATTGGTTTGAGATGGCTTGACATATGATCACACCATCAGCAAACTTGAGGGTCTTGGCTGGTGGGATTGAGGGTGGGTCACTGATGAAAGTGGAAAATAGGTAGGGGGAGAGCACAGCACCATGAAGGACTCCAGAATTATTAACGAACCGTTTTGGAGTAGTGCCATTTACTTTTGTCCTTTGAGTCCTTTCTGTGAAATAATCTTTCAACTATGACAACAAGTTTGTGGAGCAACCAAATGACTTACTTTTGCAGGAGGAGAGATCGTGGAACGGAATCGAAAACCGAGGAATGACCAGGGAAAACACAGCAAACCGACTTTTGATAACTATTTAAAGATTTGCAAATAAAGTGCATCATTGAAGAGACGGCATTCAAAGTGCATCAATTTGGCTTGTATGCAAATTGGAGGGGCGTGCAGATAAAATGCTAGAGGTAGAGGGTTTAGGAATAGAAACAATGGTGAACGGTCTCCAGGAATCCGGAATCGAAAATGTGTAAATGGACTGGTTAAGAAACGCAAACATCTCTGTGACTGAGCCAGCGCCATATTCGAGTAATGAGGAAGATAAACCATCGGGGTCAATTGCGCTCGTGGCTTTCGTAGTTTTAAGAAGTTGGTAGACCTCCTCATGGGTGGCCGGGTCTATGGTAGATCGGTGATCTGTGGGGTACGGAGACAGGAGATCATTCAAAGTATAAATGAATGCAGCATTGAGGCTGTCCACGTCCATAATTTTGTTCGTTGTCCGTTTCTTTTGTCCGCAAAGCAATCTGATCCCTTGCCATAATCGTCTTCCATCTTCAGCTCCCAGAACCTGTATTGCAAATGAAGCATTCAGTCTCTTGATCTTTGTCTTGATTTGCAGTGTAAGCTGTTTGACATTAGCCATTTAATGCATTTTAAACGCTAGTTCTGTTTGTCTTCTATGAGCTTTTAATCGCGCAGATCACACTCTGCCAGCGTGAACAAAAGCTGTTTCCACAGGACATCAAAGATTGGAAATCGCGCTAACCGTTTCTGTAAAATGTTTAACAGAACAGGGAGAATGTTGAACGGAAAACCATTTAGAGATCATAGTAGGAGACTTCCGCAGGAAATGAAGTCTGTCTGCTGAAAGGTTTCGCATTTTGATGTTCATTTGTTTTGTTTGAATAAAAGCGGGGTAAGCCAACCGAGAATAAACCTTTGGTCTAAGATGTAGGAGACAGTGGTCACTATACGAGAGTGGCGCCTCGAGTTTGAGAGAGAAAATATAAGTATGATTGGCAATAACCTTGTCCGAAACAGCATTGCTTCTGTTGGGTGTTAGAGAGAGATTGGATAGACCGAAAGAAAGTATAGGTTGGATTGATCCATGATTAAAATCACCGACAATAAAAATTAACTTATCGTCAACTAAGGGACCAATGAAAGGAATAAATGCAGCTAATTACGAACTGTGATCAAAAAGCGACGATGTAGAGATTAGTCATAATTGTGCTCCGATAAGGAGAAAACCTAGGTCGACATGGAACAGACAGTCAATACTATAAGAGAAGAAAGAAAACGTCGTTTCGGACTTGCTGCATCAACTGGAGTTACCGTAGGTTATTACACCGCCTCCGGACGTCTTTTTGCTTCTTTCTCTGCCTTGTCGAAAACTTGCAATACCAAGTATGTTGACCAGCAAATCGTCTGTTTTCGGTGAGCCACAATTCCTGTATGCATATCACACATGTTTGTGTGCACGCAATGAGTTAGTAGATCCGTGAGTTCCACCAGTTTACTAAACAGTGAGCGAATGTTGGAACTGATTATTGATGGCACCGTCATCTTCACGTGAGGAATGTTTGCAAGCGCAGTCTGCCACCCGGCAGGCTAACGTTTCTTGCTCCGTGCAGAAAATTCAGTAGGGGTAGAACCATGTGAGTTGGGTAACAGAGAGGAATAGATTTAATAATAATTCCCTGGGATAAGAACGTCGACAGAACATGACAGAAACCAAGGAAACAATTCCAATGTAACAGTGAACACAAACGTAGCGCAGCCAATCGAAGAGCACGCGTTGAGTTCATTGAATGCATACATCATGACATTACACTACAACGAAAAATGTACGAACATCATCTGTGGGTACTTCGATACCACATTCAACGTTGTGTATTTGAAAATGAGTTGGGGTTTAACTATACCGTAACAAAAGCGTACCGTAGTTATCTTTCCACCTGGTCCTCAACACAATTAGAAAATGTATGTTTTGCAATTGCTGGGGTAATTCCAGAGCTTCCAAATATCCTTGAGACTTCCTTTAAATCTCTGTTACAGAGTATTTTTGGTTGGCAGACTATTGGCTTCCCATTAAATGTTATAAATATGTTAAACGAAATTTGCTCTAATAGTTTGCAGTTGTGCAGAAAAAAACGCAACAATGAAATTGGTCATACGATCGTGCAGACAGGATGCAAAACAGGGGTTTTACACGGGTTTTGATTTTTTCTGGGTCAACTTATCTCTTCGGTTCAAAGAACTTGACATAAGATAGTCTCAGCATAGGCAAACCCGGTCAGTAAAGCTCCGTAACACAGGTGTCAAATTATTTTGTCCTATTAAAAATCAGAAATGTTGCTCTTTTTCTAATCCATAATTCACGAGTAGGAAATAGAAACAGATCGTATGATAAGGTGATCAGTTCGACAAGCAGTGGGCAATGGAATGTTTAGTTGCTGTATGGATGTGAGTATTGCTGTTAATGCTTGGTTGTAATTTGTCATAACCATTCAGTCTCGGTGAGCACTTACTAGATTTTAGTTTCAATTCATAAATAAATAAGTTTTCTTTCCATTTTTGATCTACTTCCTAATGAACCAGAGTTGCGTAATTATATTCTTGTTTCTGGCAGAGGTAAGATATACCAATCCTTCACACAATTCCATCTACTCCAATCAGAAAAGGGCATTCTCATGGGATGGTTTCATTTTCCACTTCGTTTGTTTGCAAACGTTTCATCACCAACCGAAGTGAAATCATCGGTGCTTGTGAAGTGGCAGTGTTCTGCTTGTTTCCGTTCGTATATGTTTTTCTCCACCAACTATTTTCTGCATCTTGTTCTCACTCTGTTCGACTCGGTTCGATGCGCCTGTTTATTGATTGATTGAAGAGCGCCAATTCTCGAGAAATTCTCCGGCTTGTTTTGACCGGGCTCGGTCGATCAATGACGCAACGAAAAGGTCACGCCGTGACCTGAGAACGGAACGAAACCGCAATCAGAACGAAAGGACAAATTCCTCCCACCCTCATCTCCGCGCACCGAGTCGAAAACGGTGAGAACCAGGGATAAAAGCAATCCGTAGAGAACACATAAACGAACGGAAACAAGCAGAACACTGCCACTTCACTAATGCTGATGATGTCACCTCGGCTGGCGATGAAACGTTTGCAAACAAATTGCCAAGCTCGTCGAACAGGCGAAATCGAATTCACTTCACCCGAGATGCGATAATCGATTTTCGAATAATGATTTTACCTTACTTTAAATGTCTGCGCATCTTTGATCAGAACTACTAGTGTAAATTCGAAACCTTGGGACGTAGATTAAATTCCTTTATATAGATTACTGAATCGGTGTAGAAAACGTCAAGTTGACTGATCTTGTTTTAGTGTATATGTCATAATAAAAAACAAAGCGCTTTCGGTGGAGAATTGCATTCGCCGACATTTGGGTTACCGTGTGTAACCTCTCTCAAGACAGGTTTCACAATTAAATGGTTCCGAGGAAAGGATCACATGTGAACCGAATTGTCGTCCTGTGTTTGCATGGTGTGGTTCTGATGCGTGTGTGTGTGTGTGTGTGTGAGTGTGCTAATTCGTCTGGTGGGCTGAGTGCTTCGTTGCCTGTCATACTAACTCTCATTATCTGACGGGTTCAAGTGGCACCGTGACCTCTATTGTGATTACGCGTTAGTGATGTTAAGGCCGTTCAACTGCTCGGCATCTCGCTTCCGTCGTTTCTGTTGGCGTATTCATGTGGGTGCTAATGGCCAAAGGTTCGACATATGAGCGTTCAATGTATGTTCCAAATGCGAGTTGGAGCACTTTCGGGTTATCGTAGTCTAATGTGTTATTTGATGTGACCTTTCCCCACTTGGGTCAAGTGACACGTCATGTTCCGTCTTGGTTTTCACACGCGGCCAAGGCAATTGGAGCGCCTGCACCGACTGCTTTTGGGCACACAGGTCGGGGGCTGTGAAGCAAATGGCGATCGCCTCGGCCATAGCTAGTTTCCAAACTCGGGCCGCCCTCAAGCGATTGATTTAGATGTGATAAACCACATCGGAAGCTTTCTCCGGTTCGATCTTGTGTCCGGTGTCGACGAGATGTCCCACAATCGAGCTTGAAATCCAACCGGTTTTTCCCTAACTTAGCAATCGTGGGTGGTGCTCCTTAACACGTTGAGACAAACGCCTTACCGTACGACCTATGTAACATGTGCCACAGACGCACTTAAACGAGTAGATTATCATGGATGAGGTCAGTTAAAAAGATTTTCTCTATCGAAGCAATTGATAGCTAAAATAAACAATCAACTACTTCTAAGAACATTGACTGTGCTGGAGAATGTCAATCTTGCATGCAAATCCATTATGACTGGTGAACAGGAAAGCAACGTGGGTTAGACAATATGTCCATTTCCATAGTTTTGTCCCTGTTCAGCGAAAAACAATATAATTCGTTCGTTGATTCAAAAAGCGAACAATAAAGTGCACGACAGACACCACCGACAGCGAGCTTCAGTTCTTACCTACTGTTTTTGTCCAAAATGGATACCCTGGACGGTTTATCGATGGGGCAATGCTGGAACAAGAGGCATGACCAAAGGAAATAGGTACAGTGAAGAGGTTTGTCTGTGTATATCTACTGTTCCAGGGAGATGAGAAGGCGGAAATCTTTCAAAGAAAGCTCACAAGTGCAAAACATTTTACACTGCACAATTAAAAGCTGTTTTCAGTGTTTCCAACTAAAGGACAGCGTTACAGATTCTGCAGCCTCATTCTATGCAAGCCTGTTCCCGTGGATATTGGTAAATGGGCTGCACGACCAGGTGTTTGTCCGATTACGTTAGCTACACCACCCAGCTTGGCTGAAGACGGGAACAACTAAGACAAGTAAGAGCGGTTGAGTCAAACCATTCAGTACATGTGGCAAGAGCGTTCCGACCGATGTACACGGTTGCATGCAGGCAATAAAGATCAGTGAATCATCATATTTTAGCCACGGAACCGCAACTTACCGGATTCACAACCTTGTGCGTCCAGAAGAAGTTCGTGCAAACACTTGATCTCCTCTGGCTTACTTCATACACTAAAATAAATGTACGATCACTTGAACTTTTAACACTGATCACTTTCACAAAAATAAACATACATGCATGATTGGAGCCGGAGCTGAACCATTAGGACTCGAATCTCTCATTTCCTGTTTCTTCTTGCTGTTATTTATATTTGAAGTCATGTAATGACATGATTACGAATAACTGAAAACAAGCTTTTTCACCACGATGGGACTAATGAAATATGTATGATTGTATCGACTGAATATCTATCCCCATTTAACATTTTCCTTCCTTATAAAACCTTTAAAGACTAGAAGATTAAACAAGGAAATCAACTGTCCCCTCCCCTCCCTAAATGTCTTTTCTCAATTCATAATGGGCATAGTATGAAATCACGGATGATTCATCGATTTCATTTTCCTCTTTGAATCGAGGCGAGCGGATGAGAGCGAGAAAGCAAGTACTGAATTACGCGTCACAATAACTCATCACGTATTATTCCAGTTAACTCAGTCCATCGGAGTGACGAAACGGCGGTAAAATGAACATATTGCGTCTGACAGTCTGTACCATAATTCATTTGAATTACGTCAAAATGAATCAATACTAGAAAACCGTCTGTCCGCTTCGTGTGTGAGATGCGTAAGCTAATTTTCGTCACGCCATAATCCAAGTATTACAAAATATCCACTGTGTGGGACCAAAAAAATTAAAAATCACTGTGAGGTGTGGCAGTAGTTACAGGAAAAAATACCCTTTTTATCGAACAATATATGTAGATATATATATATATATATATTCGGTCTACAGCAAAGTTCTGTCTGTTTCTATCACAACAGGTTTCGACAAGCATGCACACGTTTATTTAGTGCATGTGTGTCTCTCTATTTTTATAACTCAATATATACATACTGACGTAGCATATCTGCTAAAACTTAGTTGATTCACGTGATTTCGACTGTTGTGATAAGCCCCGTTTCTGGACGACCATCTTTGATCGGCGGCAATGTTGCTAAAACCATGTTGGAGCAGGATCATTTCCTGACAACATTGGAGATCGGAAAGAGGCTTAATTCAGCTCAAGAAAATCATTTTGGACCATATTTTTGAAGAGAGAATCAGTGTGAAAATAGTCCACATGAATAAGGTGAAAAGTATTTGGATGATTGAATCGTCATGTACACACATCTCTGCTTGTTCAAAGGAACCAGATGAATGTTGTGTATTTGGTGAAAAATTCGGGGACCACTAAGTTTTAAAGCCGAACAAAAGCTCAGTCCGGGTAAATATTGTCAGCAACTGGTTAAATTAAAGATAGCAGTCCAAAAAAGGGCCGGCGATGTTCAATACGAAACATATCAGACCGCACCATGAGAATGCCAGGTCAAATGCTGCTTTGGGGACTCGTCTAAAAATTGCACAGCTAGCCTGGGGAATTCTGTCACCTCCACCACATCCCCCCTGCCCCCCCCCCACCCCACCCCGAACATAACGCCCTTCGACTATCACTTGTTTCTTGTCCCTTTGAAACATTTTGAAGAACAAAAGATTCTAAAATGAAGAACAAAATAAACAAGCACGGGTTCAATTTTTGGGATCAAATGATAAAACATTTTTCAAAACTGGGATTTACAATTTTCCCTAACACACTGACAAAAACATCAATAATACCAATGACGATTATATTAGTTTATTAAGCTTACTGGTGGTAAGAAAATATTATATCTTATTTCAAAAATTGACAGTACGTTACTTTAGAGCGATACATATATATATATATATATATACATTGAATCACAGCATTTATTCTTTAATAGACTGGCTCTGAAAGAGCTGTCTATCCAATAGTCACCCGGTGTTGCAAACAACATTATTCTGACGAAAATAAAC
>UZAN01040299.1:51527-63304 GCA_900618425.1 Echinostoma caproni
TAGAATCCACCAAGATAACTGCCAAACATACTTTCCAAGTTTCCTCTAATACACTGTACACCCTTAACACCGGTGACCAGTGGCAAGGTAGCTAACTTATCCCTGTTTCTGATAGAGGGAAAAGTTTCCGATTAAATTAAAATCCCAGCTGCGTTAATAGAACGAATTTGACATTGAAATCGACCCGTTTAGAAACTGCATAAATGTGAAAAAAATAATATTTANGAGTGACGGTTATCAAAAATCTCCGTTATCAGTGCAGAAAATTTTGCTATGTCCGAATTGGCGTATGCAGGAGACCAACAACAATGCGCTCAATAATCATACCCCTTCCAACTCGTTAGGCGGTGTAGATATTTAATTCTTTTGACAAGTAAAAAGAAATTCATTAGAAAACTGGCTCAGTAGATCAGCTTTAACCATATGCTGAATTACGCGTTGGCCATCAGTGAGATAAACCCATTGCAAATGGGCGGGTGACTCAATTAAAATTGTTTTGGTCAAATCAATACGCGCCATCTTTTGTTGGGCGTTCGATAACAGCTTTGTAGCACGTGACCTCAGCTGCATTTCAAATTGAGCTATCATTTTCCAAACGAAAGCGAGGGGAAAATTGGCTAATTAGCCCGGACTATCTTCCAGATTAGTTCTGCGCAACTCTTCTCTGTTATGATCAAATACAACTATTATCTTACTGTGCTATGGCCGGTTTTCTCAATCTCTGTTAATGTCTTGATGAAGAAATATCGTTGAATATGCAACCAATTGGACTTATGTTCACATCGAAGCGCTTCCACAAAATATCAACTGAGCAAACAGATTTCTGCGCCTCTCGTTCAAGTTGCCCTTCGTTTTTAATTATATGCCAAAACCTTTTGAAAGTTTCGTCCGGTTTGGGCATGGTGACACTGCAGGACGCTTATTCAACGAGCCGCACATCTCGAGGTTAACTTTTGAAGATCAACCTGTGTTTCTTGGACTATGTTTTCAGTTCTTTCAGTATTGTAGGTAATGTGTAATTAGTTTGTAGCCTAATAATTTACTAATTTTTTTAAGCTAGAATATTTTCAATAATTTGCTTATTTACTGTGCAGTAAATGAAAAGGGAATAGAAATTTAGAATACGTGTGCTCAACTTAATAGAAACTCCCATAGGACAGGAATCGTCTAGCAGAAAGAATGAGCTCCCGTGTTGCTTTACCCAAAATATTTTCTAAATCAGAGGTTTCACATTCGAACTACTGTAAATCTTCTAGTGACACTCAAGGTCGCGCACATTCAAATGGCGACAGAAATGAACCACGAACATAGATGTTGGAGATAAAGTCAGGACTAAATAGATTATACTCATAGCCATACATATATATATATATATATATATATAAGCATGATATTGCAAGCTGAAATGGATTTTTAAAATGAGGATGATGTTTCACGAGTTTGGTCAACACCTGTATTTGTTTATACGAAGTATAACCGCCAATGGAAAAACCACAGTGAAGGCTCATAGATGTTCGTTCCGGAACGCACAAATGCGCATTTAAGCATCCGAGAAAGGAAAAGGCTGTTCGTGTGTGTGTGTGTATTAGTGCACTCAACCCAGTTTCATGTCATCGTACGGAACTGAAATTCCGATTTAGACCTTCTCAAATATAACCAGAACAAAATGGCCGGCAACTGATTTGAAACCAACCTGATACCATTGCCCATACCGTGCACACACTGAAATCCCCCGGACATGATCCAGCTTACAATAACAATCTTTACGAGGCTTCCTCATCCAGTATTGTTCGACACACTCATATTATAGGCAAGTGAAGGTGAACTGTAGAATTTGGGTTGAGAAAGAACGGTGATCTGTGTTACACAAAAGTTTCATTTTTCGTGAGCAATTTCTCCACTCGTGTTCAACAATGCCAACAAACGTTTTTTCTATCCAACACAATCGAATAGATTCCGGAATCGAATTGATCAGTAGAGCTAGTTGCGTTATTTTTTCAGTTCTGTTGTTCATCCATTATGGAATAATTGTATNTTTCAAGCCGTATCACCTAATTAGGTAAGTATAAAGGCCAGTTAAACCCGTTCAGAGACAGTGAGCAATTCGCATCGTGTCATGCAGTGATCGAATGTTGTAGGCGACTGATGGTACTTTCGAGTTTTGGGCCGGTTTCTTTGGTAGCCCGTTTGGTTGCTCC
Source organism: Echinostoma caproni (assembly GCA_900618425.1). Taxonomy (NCBI): domain Eukaryota; kingdom Metazoa; phylum Platyhelminthes; class Trematoda; order Plagiorchiida; family Echinostomatidae; genus Echinostoma; species Echinostoma caproni. Next base: position 53,726 of record UZAN01040299.1, read on the forward strand.
GTTTCGAATCGCGTGAGATTTGCTGTACATACCCTGGTGGATGACATTTTTTAACAAGGGGAAAGCAGCCTTCCAGTACGTATACAAATTTTCCGTATCGGATTACATGGCAATGTTTTGTTTTATTACACTTGTTTATGTGCTGTACTGCAGACGGGACTAAACACCATAGTCACTAAGATCTGCTGTTCACTGGAAATTGGAAATTGATAATTTAAGCCGCCGGGACTTGGAGTGGAGAACCACATAAGGACCCGCTTCGTCGGACACGGCACTGCACCGCATGCCAGTAAAGCTATATGTCATCAAAGTTGCGTAACGGTGGCGGGACTGGATTCTCGGACCATAGGGTCGAACGCACTCCATTGCACCCACACCACCACTACCTATGAGGCATTAGGCATTCACTTGCATAAAACATTTCACAGATCACACGGATACCATAGGGTTGTGATAATTCAGATCATTTATTCTCTTATTATCAGCGAGATATTCTACCGAATTTGCTTCTTGAATCATGATGACCAGTATCTTGTACCGAATGAATGTACCCATAAGTCTATGTTGCGTACAAATAGCTTGGGAGTGAACACCACAGTTATGCTGATACATGCAAGGAAAATTAAGCAGTTCAGATGGACTATAAAACATGTTACTAATAGTAGTCTGTATATATGAACCACCAGTTTGACGACTATTCCAACTACAATGTGAGTATTTCTGAGTTCTGCGCGTAACAACCGAAATTGTTTGAGTTGACCCTGGTGCTCACTTTCAGCACAACATGATGTGATGATGCAGACAGTCTACTGAGAAGGAATAACTATATCACGGAAAACAGGTTCTGAGTTAGCACCTTTTGTGCATGTAAATGAACCGAGATGGGGTTTAGGTGTGCACTGCTTCGTGTGTTGTGGACGTAAATTCTACCCGGGGGTAGCTTGCTTGCAACATACGTCATCTAACCAACCCTCAACTGTCCAGTTTTGACCAGTCTCCATGTCAGTAGATAAACAGTATTGGTAACTGTGACTAGCATAAACACGACAAAGGTACAGTTTTGCCAGGAATTTCCAGTGGTTTCTGACACAGTAAAATTGCACAATTCACCATATTGCAATTGTAATAATACAACGAAATTGATAAACCGATGCTTAGAATTTTGTTTTCAAATTTCAGATCTATCATTAGCGATCGACTTTTGGTCGCACTTATGTGTTTTCCAAGAATTTGAAACAAAATCAGTTCACACTGCTTTCCATGAAGGACGTTTGAATGCGTTAACACATTCCAATCCGGACAAATACTAACTAACTAGTATTTGAGATTTTAATTTTAAAGAAAAATGTCGTCTTACTATCCTGTTGACATACTCAGGTTGCCCGTTTCCGTGCAGCAAATTATTATTTTGACCTGTATCAACGGTTCCTGATGAGCACTACCGGTGAGATGTGTGTTGTTATCATGTTTTTCCTCATTAATAAGAGAGAATCATCAGAATAATTAATGTTTAAGTTGATACTCCTTTAAATGTTGGCACGACAGGTATGGTCTGTGGAAGAATATACGTCCGGACATTTATTGTTTGAAGTTTTGAATTTGAAATATTTTATGGGGTTGATATTTAGTCCATTTGATTGTTCTACAACCAATAGAGATTGAAAGTTACTCGTTCCTAAATGAAGTATGACAATTTTTATTCAGCGGTCGACTATATCGGACGAGATGTCTGACATAGAAACCTGGCCAAGGGGACAGTGAATAGGAATGTGGCCAAGATCACCCCGTATATTCTCCATTGTCATGGATCCTCGTACCGTCAGTCAATTTAGTCACCACCGGTTATTTAATTTTCATTCGAAAATAAAACAGTGCCACTATGGGTCACTTTATGTTTCCTGATCCAGGAATGTATCTCACCCACCCTAACTACAAAAAAAGAAACACACGGAGAGAGAGAGCTGGCAAGTAAAACTGTTTAATGAAGGGACACACGTCGGTCTGATTGAATTATCCCTTTCTTCATCCAATCGTTCCTTAAACAGTTCAACCCCGACGTCAACATACGGAGATGTGCACCGATCGTTTCCTCTCGCCGAAGCCCACAAAGTGCACCAGCACCCCGCTCCACGCACCACCTTTTTCAGATCGCTTATTTAAATCCCCCCGGGCCCAGGGTCCTTGTTCCCGTGTGAACATTAGTCAAAAGTCAGGGATGCCAGGAATTGATGAAAGCCCGGTTTTTTTCTCTTGCTTTTCTTCGTCAAATGCGAAATCTAATAAGTTCGTCCATACTGACCAATCCATGAATTGGCACGTCGCTGCTTACAGCCTAACACCTCGTAGGACGTTGGCTCCCCGTCCACCGAATTGAATAACGGCATACAGCAAGAGTAAACAGGTGACACTTTCAGCTGTTTGATAGAAATTATTTTAAGTGATTACAATGTGAGTACAAATGATTTAGAAAGTTTTATTGAGTAATTGTTTTCGTTATGTGCGAGCTGGGTGAAATGTATTAAGTTGCATTCAATAGTCTGTCGAGACTGACAATAATGCACTTTAGAAATTAGGAGTCCGTCTGAACTGCTTCGCTCCCACAAATGATTGTTTTTTTTGTTTTCAATCATTTTTAGAAAAAAAATTGCAAATCTACTTTTTCCCACCTACTGTGAACTGAAACGACTTAACAAACTATGAGTAATTTTTGCATACAGAACAAAATTGAGATTATCTTCATGCTAAGCACGAGAGTGTCCATGTCGGTATACGCTAAGCACACCAAACTCGACTACCTGATCCGAGTGTGATCACTTTTCCCAATACCTGTTTCACAACCGATGTTCATGAAATTCGGCGAGAATGACTATCGGGTGCGTGTTGTAATATTTTGCTATGTTTCGTCAGCAACGTCAAGAATATCTTGTGACATGTGTGTTTTGCTAGTCAGTGACTTAGTCCCTGAACTGTCAAGTGAACTGTTCTTTCAAATACGAGGGATAGATTTACGCTTGTTCAGAATATTTTCACCGATAAACTAAGAGGATACAACCCTGGCTGATTAGTCACTGAGCTCAATCTGTTGAACACATTAGTCTGAAAAGTATCCGAGCGCAAGTTGATTCATTGCTGTGTGGATCGATTCGCCATTTCGGGTATTGTTACTGAATTCCGTGTGGAAACGTATCGCGCACAACTCTTGTGAGAATAACGTTTTTACTGACTGTATTCATCGAGAAATATTTCAAACACGATGATAGGCATTGCCTAATAAGTTACGTTTCTACTCCATTCAAGTGAGTCCAAGTCAATTTTGTCCGGACCAGGAGTTCACTAATCAATTGGTTCATCTATTCTGTAGAAAACTGGCCATAATCATTCTGCATATACTTCAGGTAACATTCATTACAGAAGTTCAGTGTACAGAGTGAGCAAATGTCGAGGAGAATGTGGGAACACTATGTGCGCGAGGTTGTATACAAACAGAAACAGTTACGTTTCTTGCTCACCAGCAATATTCCAATTTTCGTTATGGGTAATTTATAAAGCTGAAGCTCGTTTCATCCCAAAGGATCTATACCCACACTTGGAGTTCAGATGGTTTGGATAAAATGAAATTGCAAACTACATCGTTCACACTCGAGTGCTGAACAGTAACCGCTTCAGTGCACATATACCTTCATCCGGTTCTTACGGAACTGTGATACTGAGCCATGCCTGAATTAACCGGATNTATGTTCAGACCTCGCTCTGCCGATTGATTTTGAGACATGAATGGATTAGGTGGCATCTCTTGATTGCTCAACCACTTCAGGTATTGCGATCATACTAGTACAACAACCTGATTCAGCACACTTGATCCCGCTCCTGTTCCACCCACGCCAGATGCAATATATATATATATATATGAATGAACTGACTGAAGATTACGTGATACGCATGTCTGACGAGCGACAAGAACCGCGAAACCGGGCGTGTACTTCCAGGGAGGTTTTCTCCAATCATTCACATAATGCTTATTATGAAATATATATATAATATATAATATCCACTTGTGTTTTTTCCTTCTGTTAGTTGAACGCTAATAAAATTCACGTTTACTTGTTTCCTACTACGATTGCTGGTACATTAATTGTAAAACAGTAGAGCCTCAGTAGAAAAAAATCATCCGAATTTATTTACAAAAATAACTCATGCGTATGATACAGCTGTTGCACTTTCATTTCAGCAATATTCTAGTTGCCGCATCCTGGTGACTGACGATCGCTGTCCGGGTAGCTAATTCATTCGTGTTTCTCACACCAGGAAAACCTTTTTCGATGACATTGAAACCGCTGCGCAATAACTGAATAAATCGAACATTAGACTTGACCAAGCCAGAGATTGCACAGATGTCAAAAAAATATTCTGAATGAAGTCCAAACGCTTTTGCGACCTCGTGCGATATGTTTTATCAGCCGTCGAAGTTCTACTTTTACGCTTTTCAGATTATATTTAGAGTTAATTGGCAATGAGGGAGTGTACGTCAGTGATGTGTGTCAGCATACCTCATTAGTTTATTTAGGATAGGAAATTTCTATTGGTCGGTTTAGCCCGTTTGCTTTGCAGGAAGAAGACAAGCCGTTCAGAAAACGTGTATTGACCAGAATAACTCTCACAAAACAGCACTCACCGACTGGAAAGAATGCCCTCTATGCTACTTTGAATATAACATTTTTTCAACTCTGAGCCGTAAATTTGGAGCTTCTACCAATTTTAGCGCAACACACAAAATGGCCCAGATTCAATTGGTATGACGGCAGAACTGAGTAATAAGATTGCTATGAGCGATATAGTTCGGAATGAAAATTGATTTACACTTGTAACTTGTGGGAACCTGAAATCACGGTCATGTTGCTAGAGTTCGTTCAACAGCTGTATAATTTTTAAGGTATAAGTACTTTTGAATAAACGTGCATATACAACCGCTGATTTGGTCAACTTTTATGATTAACTCCCATTGAGCGTATAACAAATGAACATGTGGAAATACAAATTGATACAAATAACAATCATTGTACTTCTGACTAATAAATAGGCAATAGTGAAACCCTGAGTCCTCTTTTAGATATTTCATCAATGCAGATAGAGGACAAATGTCGCAAAATGTTAGACGAACGTCTAATCTCCTCAATGGCTGACTTGAAACAAATGTGGGGTTTTTTACTCACGGTGAACAAACGTGCAAAAGGTGTGTATTGATTTTATCAAAACCGTTTGTGTACAAAAGGTCGGGTGATGCAATCGAATAAGTAGCGCTTCAGTAATTGCCAAACGTTTAACACTGTGATTACGTAATAGGGGTTTGATATACGAATTGGGGTCAACTGTGGGTCTTGTTCTCATGAGATATTTTTGCAACCGGTGACCCTGAATTTCCTGTTCTCATTTGACCAAGACTTGTCAGTTGCGTTATCGATTTCACCAACCGCTTTGGAATGTATTCGGTCATCCGTTCTGGGACCTGGCCGTTGGTTCTGTCTACGTATGCTTTACCACAACTGCAGGTGAAGTGGTTAACAGTGTTCGAGACAGAGCTGGATTGCCAACCATGCATACGTTTGTCCCAATTAATTCCATGAATGGAGGCAATGAGTTTGAGTTGAGCAGCTGGGACTGTACATTCTAGAGTCGACCTCGACTTATGACGCACATTATTGTGAATGTGGTCACTTTTTATTACTGGACTTCAGTAGATGGCCTTTTTGCTAACGTCTTTGGTTGGGTTACCTTTTGGAAACGGTCTCCTAAGAATATCTATCTACAAGGTGATGACCATCGGTTGTGTAGCTCAGGGGTAAGGATTTGAAGCCCGACTCGACTGCTCGTGGTTCGAGTCCTGACAGGGTCACAAAAGTACGCACAGCTGACGAGTCCCAAACAGAACGAAACAGCTGTCCAGTGCTCTTTGTGGGTTATCACAACATTTCCATTCATGGCCATTGTTTAGCAACGTTCTGCTCAAGAAATCATCTTCTTCCTTAATTATATCCAGAGAACAAATCTTTATCGCTCATTGAAGTAGGGTTCTTACAAGCCCGAGAGGAAATCTGGGAAGTGGGAAACATTGAGCATTCCTTGTCGATTTTGCGGTAAACTGAGCGTTCTGATGTATTCACCTCGTAACTTTCATGTCTAGATATAGTTAAATCATTTTTTTTCGGACAGGATCAGATCAAGTGCCTGTCAGCAACCGATAGAAGATTAAAAAAAACATTATCATTAGGTAGTGATATGTTTCCAGTGCATAACGCCCGGATAGATATTATATTGTCTACACAATTTAGCTAGTGTGTTATGAATAATTTTAATCCGATATGGCATTAGAACTACAGTGCCCCTTGAACGGTACAAGCTAATAAACAAATCTGATTGCTAAATTGATTGTTCGAATTCTCAGTTTTCGGTGATCACAAAATATAATAATCGGCAAATCAGTTTGCATCATCATTTAAGGTGGGGCAGGGTGAGGAGCCGGTGCTACCTGTCCACGTGTGCATTTCTTATTTGCTCATCCGTGAGAAAATGGTGGACCGCGGAGCCGGAGGAAAACCAGTTTCCGATACACTGTGAACAGTGGACGGTTGAAGTTAATGTTTACTTTCGAACGACCAAGTTTCGTTCGAGATTTGGGTGGGACTGCACAGTTGGATGCTGACATACATGAAAAATTCACGTACACGCTTGAACAAAGTTTATCTCTGTCTAGTACAGATCCCACTACGTCGATGTGTGTGTCCATGATCTGGTTCGCGTTTGCGTGTGTGTGCGTGTGCGTTGCAGGAAGCTGGACAACGCATCACCCGTCGGGTCTGTTTACCAGCAGATTGAGTGTTTGGCTGTGTGAGTGTGTATATGAGTGTGTGTGTGTGTGTGACAGTTAACCCGAACGACACTCAGCATGCCGTCTAGTGTGAAGTTGAGCGGTCAGTTCGAAGACTAGGGGTGGAATAGGTAGGCCTGATTTTTTGAATCCCGTGGCAAAAACGCTGATGAAAACTAACACATGTTCTTTAAGTCGCAGTTCAAAATGTGGATTCAGCTCAGTTCACTTGTTCCAATCCTTGGTCATACACTCACATCCGTGCGTCCGCTTTGGTTGCTGACTCACGATCTGTCGGTTTAACGGAACGAGGAACGATCAAAGTGGAGTGTATAAATCGGTATCGGGGTGGAAATAGAGACTACGGTTGCAAAGAAAATGAGTAGACAAACATGCGCCCACACTCAACCATATTCCATTTCATTTGTTCCCCGAGTTTGGCAAACGCTTCATCACCATCTGAGGTGACATCATCATTGCTTATGGTGTGGTCGTGTTCTACTTATACCAGTTCGGTGACATATAGATGATCTTCTCCGTCCATTATTTTTATCCCTTGTTCTCACTGTGTTCGACTCAATTCGCCGTTGAACTGGTCTAAGTGGGTGGGTGAACGTGGGAGGCGGGAGGAGGGGGGGGGGGCACAGTTACTCTTCTGACCACTCAGTGTTTCTAACCCTCGGTTACGACGATCTTAACGTCCCGGTACAGAAAGCTTAACACGTTCTATGTGACAGAGTCTCCTGCTCAGGGTTTTCATACCCTTATGCCTGGTCTTAGTTTGATCAACGTTTCCTTCTTTTCATCCATCACCTACCTGGGCAAATAACTAGCACCGTGACATTCTGAATGGAGACATACGCCAAACATGTCCCAAATAGAACAGTCTACGAAGGTCGACAACTTGCGCCAGTAGGCGACCGCGATCATCTAAAACTCTGCTCCTAAACTCAGCATTGCTTGTTCGGTTACCCGACCAGACTCGTGCAACACGACGAAGACAGTGGTGTTCGAATAACGACAGTCGATCTTCATATCGTTTTCGTAATGGAGAGGTCTCTATATTATACAGCAGAGCTGGCTGAACAGTTGCCACAAGTACCGGGCCGTTCACGGAGAGNATTTCACGACTGTTACACATATGTCTTAAGTTGAAAAATACCAGTCGAGCCTCCTGTATGTGACCTGACACTTCGTCCGTGATGCGTCCGTCAGGAGAGATACAGCTGCCAAAATAGTAAAATGTCTACTTCCTCTGTTACCTCCCCAGTAAGAGTGAAACGGGATGCTGGGCTAACCAACACTTTACACTTTGAAGCCACAAAACGTTATACCGAACATGACTAGGTTGGCACTTAAACTATCCAGAAGAGCTTAGAAGTTAACTGGATCTTCATTTAGTAGCATATTGTCTTCTTCGTACTCCAAATTGGAGGGTCTATCATCTTTGAGCGAATCAAAACCACTAGCTTTGCACGAGGACAAAGCTGTTTTAAGAGTCAAATTTTGACAAACTTGAATAGAGAAGGATGTATGGCAACCAAGACGAATACCGCTTTTCTTGGTGAGATCGGGCTAAAAGGCAACGAAGGCCGGAACTAGGTTTGGGCAATCGGTATAAAAGGATCGCAAAATTGAAATTGAACACTATTGACTACCATTCAGAAGAAAAGAAGCAACAGAGTTCAGAGCGACTGACTGAGTAAAAAGCCACTTTCGGATCAAGAAAGATGGAAATGGTACGTCTACGAAAGGAGTGTCTGTTTTCTAAAATTTTTCGAAGCTTTAAATGCGGTCGATCCACCCTTAATCGAAACTGAAGACAGATGAGGGATGGTTGTGAGTGCGTCCAGCAAGGAAGCCGAGTTCGGCGAGCCTCATCGTTCGAGCTGCGATTGCGTGGCGAAATCCATCGTTGTGTTGATCGAAACTTCGATAGCCTCTTTGGTTAACGTTCGGTGTTCACTGATGCCTTCGATGGTTGTCTAAACTGAGAGACAAACAGGGCGTTCCGCTTCGAAGGCTGATTTGCAACTATTGTTTATATTCCATTATGGTGTTCATTTCAGTCGGCTCTGTTACAGACATTTACCAGGTGGAGCGGTAATGTTTATTGTTTAAAAAACATGTTGCGTGTTTATGGATGTTGACCATTGATAGCGGTATCCTTGACAAGATTCTCGCCTGCGATAGCTGAACGTGATGTTTTCCATTTGAGTCTATTACTATGAAGATGTTGGAGATTTTACTCTGTCCGATTGGGATACGTCCGTACTCGATAGAAACAATCCATGATTTGTGCAGAGTTAAAATAGACGATCTCCATTGGCAGTCCGATTGAGAGAATTGCTTGCGAACTGCATAGGCAATTTTTCGATTCCTATAGAGGTATCATATGAGTATTGAAATCCCCAGCGACTACTAAGATGTTTGTTGAAATTGGAAAAATTGAGAGAGGTCCTTGTATTGTATTGTATTGTATTGTATTGTATTGTATTGTATTGTATTGTGTATAACTTTTGCAAGCACTGGAGCTCACATTTCAGTTAAAAAGCATACACGTTAACCGTCACAATGTACATAATCAACGGGGAGAAAAGTTTTCACAGGCATGAACACATTCATAATCCAAGGTTAAGACAAAGTTCACTCATTGTTCGCTCTTTGTTTGTGAGTAGACGAGCAAGATACGGTATGGGTGAATTGCAGTATGCATT
>UZAN01040299.1:64472-82681 GCA_900618425.1 Echinostoma caproni
GAGACTGCGTCCAGGGTGGATCTATTTGGCTTGTAAGCAAACTGTAACGGATCACTGGGAATGTTTATGAACTGCTGAAAGCGTTTGAGGATGGCCTTTTCAGTAAATTTAAGAGCTGAAGATGTTAACGCTATGCGACGAAAACGTTTGAAGAACTCATCCGTCAGTTGAGGCCTGCTGCATACATGGACATCACAAATAAGCCTTTAACAGTAGACCCCACCAAAATGTCGTGATACCCAACGTACAGTCGGCTGCTTGCTGGATACTGTCGGGAAGCGAGAGCTCAACCTTGGAACTTAGCGCGATCCCTACACCGCAAGCGTCGGATGCCGAATCGACCGAAGACAGAAAAGTGAAATATGAAAATGGAGCTGCCATTGTAGAACTCAAGATGACAATTAAAGTGAAGTACTAATAACTTCAAGGCAGAATATTAGCTGATCTGATCGTGTGTGCGGACACTGAGTGAAGCCAAAGGAAAGGAATGTGTTGGGTTTATTATTGATATATGTTTTTATTGGTTGTCGATACTGATTAAAGGCTAAATGATATCCCATGGGTGAAGTAAACACCAGGCATCTCTTATGAATGAGAAGAAAACCCAGACAGATGCGAACGAGGATTTGTCAAGAAGATGCCCGAGAAAATTTAGGGTAAAAGCACTTCACGGTAGCCCCACTAACGGAACCCCTACAGGAACCTTCGCCTCAAAAATCCAATCCACAGTGAGCATAGATCTCACGCGACAGAGTGACCGGAACACCCTTGCGAGAGATTCTAAAGACCAATTAAGTAAGTTCTTTCGGTTTTGGTCCACTGTATTGTCTACTTTGGTTTCGGTACCGGCCCCCTTGTCTCGTGCACCAAATAAGACAGGCGGAACGTGGATGGAACAGCACGTTTAGTGACCAGGTCTACTCAGCTCGGTTGCGCGGTAGCTGTCCAATGAAATGCGAAGATTTTCTTTCCCGTCAGGACGAAATTCAGGGTATTCCGCTTGTGAAATCATTCATCGTAGCGCACAAGGCTGGATCGAATAACACAAACCGTAAGTTTGTCAGAAGTAAATCTACCTGTTTCTCAAACAGCATGTCGGATGTCAATTCGAAATGGTCGGTCTGATCCGAATGTATGAAACAAGGAACACGCACCCAGTCAGATCCAATTGCGCAGTTGATTAGGCATATCGGTTTCAGGAAACCCATCCGCTAAGTCATAAATCAGGATCACTCTCTTTGTGTGTTTGTTCTACTAAAACGCTTTCATTTCAGGCATGACTTTATTCGATCAAAGTGAAGATAAGGACTAGGTCAGTTTGGTTGTTATTATTCTGAAACAATAAGAGTGATCTGGAAAAAGCGCAACATGACTGCTCGACTGGACGAGATCGATTTTCAAATAAAAGTTAGAATCTAATGGATTCTTTACCGTGAAAACGATGTGGTCATTTACGAGAACGACTAAAGAATTAATCAGCGATTAGTACACGAACAAACCGTTTTAGTTGAAACACCACTTTGGGATTTAGTGGTAATGGGAAACAGTATTTCAGGACCAATATGCCCACTGACATTTGCACGTTTACTGTTTTATACTTGATGTTTTTGTTGTGTTTTTGCACATGTCAAACATGTATGTGTACGTTTGATCATCATCACACATTGATTAGAACGTGGTTTAAATTAAGTGTAAATTGTCCGTAAAAATGGTTTACCTTTGCCGATACTATGCACAGCTGTCCGCAAGCAGATATGCATTTGATGCAGTTTAATTGGGGTGATAATAGAATATTATTTAGGAAAATTTTTAACATTACTCAGTTATGAAAGCTAGATAATGAGATAATGAAAAAAAAAATAAAAGAATTATCACATACAATTTTTCGATGTTTCTGCCTTATGTTTGTCATGGAGAAAAAATTAAAAGAATGTAACTGTTCCACAAGTATCCGACACCTAATGTTACGAACACCTGCCACCCAAATCCACTTCGAGTGTCATCATCTATACCCGAACCTCTTGGGTATTAAGATGTCATTTTGGGGAAAGAGTCGAGCGGGGCGGGTGCGTGTGTGTGTGTGTGGCAAATCTATCCAGAAACCGAGTGGAATATTACTGATTGGTCAAGTATTTTGTCTGATTTCGGATTTAAGGATATTTTACCATTATTATCAACGTAATCCCAGGAATGGTTGTTCAGAATGATCTTCGTAATTTCTAAGCCAACAGAAAACGCGATCGTTCGAAGTCAAATAGTTATTTTCGTCAGATTTTTGTAAATCCTTGACACGTTTGTCCACAACAATAGAACAGATTTAACATCATACATATAAACTCTCAAGATCTTCACCCCGAAGCCGTTTAACATTTGACAATCATTTTCAACTTTGTTCAATGGAATCCAATCAGACTAGTCAAACGATTGAATAGAGTCGAAATTCCTGTTATCTCGGAAACTTCCTTGGAGGTCAAATTCGCCAGCTGTATTTTTTGTTCTTTTCGAAGAATTTGATTTGTAGTGTTCAAATGTCGCGACAAATGGTCAGACGCTTCAACTCCGACACCCCTAGAACAGTACAAAGTATGAGTGTTGCATCTATTGCGCAACTCGCTTCTGATTTTTCCCGCACTGAGGTTGCGGTCAACGAGAGAGAGAGAGCGCCCAGGCGTAACTGGTTCTGTTTTGTATGTTTCCTAACCGGTCCGCAGCCGGTGAGTACCTCATTTCCCTTTAGTGAGTTTGTGCAGAGCAGACCAAAGTAGTTCAGTGGAGATTACGACTGATTTCTCTCTCTCTCTCTGTATGTCATCACCCCTCAAGTAAACAGTTCTGCACGACATCAGAAAAAGGATCAACGGGAAAATTCTAGCGATCTTAGGTGGCCTGGGTTCAATAGAAATGTGATATATTCACTTGTAGTTGAGACAACACCAAAAGAGCTTGTTTGTTACTCGGTTTTTTCCTCATAACGTGTAATGATGGTACATTCTGACAATTCGGTAGAGATCAGTTATCACAGATTGAAAATAGAGATTGCTGGATTCTAATATACCGATAGCTAATATTGCTACCATCGTATAACTCTTTAATTGCATCTGTTTATTGTATCCGGAAGATGGAAAGGCAAGCATAGTATGCGGATTGTTAGCGCTTTAGAAACACTAGCTTTGTACAGTGTGTTGATTCTGTTTTACCGGTTCCTTCCAATATTCGCTTATTGACCTCATTTATCGATTATACGTTGAGCCACAGTAGCTTATCTTCAACTATACTTGTCTATGCGCCCACGTTTTGACCACTTGACTCGATTTCTTGGCCACTTGGCATGATTGGCCCTAGTAGCTGTTACCTGCATCAGCCTTGATCGATCGACTGTTCAATGAACTCTTTGTGAGAACGTCACGAATTGAGGTTTGTACCTGTGATTGTGATGTAACCTGTAGTAACGCCTTTATTGGATGCTAGTAAATCACTCGTATTTGGTTCGATTCCGTCTTTTGGCTTGGCATATCACTCAATCTTGGCCTAGATCCCGAACAGATCTAACACGGTGCAAATTTTATCATTGATTGCATTGGCCCCAATTTGTGATGGCTCAAATCTATGCATGCCAAACAAAGAACTGGAGACAACAAACGGTCCACAGCATGCCCGTTCAGCTAATGGAATCCCACAGCATAAAAACGATACCTGCAATCCACCGTTTCGGCAATAGAGTGACTTGTAATCCCCGTTTTCAGATAAACTACTTCCTATTGTTTTGAGGGTCTTATTCATTAATAAAATACAAGATTGCCTCTATGAACTGTTTGCTGTTACTATATACCCTTATACTGTTATCGTACTTTTTTCCATCTGCTAAAAGAGACGTTATCTCGTTTTCCGTTTACCGGGGTTACTTTAAGGCAAATTAGCTTGAATTTTGTACAATACATTTTTTTCAACGATTTCACACTCAGTGTGCACGTGTAAGTGATATGACGCACGTAAGTTCTGGCTAACATTTCAGATCAGATTTCACATGCGTGCCAAACGTGTTGGACTAACCGCATCATAGATTAACCACTGCATTCAAAAACAGATGGAATAAAGTTTGTACTGCTTGGAATGAAATGTAAGGATATTAGCTTACACAACCTCACACAACTACACAAATACTGACTGTAAGCTGCTCACAATAACTGACTCATTGTCTGAAATTCAAAAATGTTTGCACTATTCTGCGTTTCTTTCTGGCGAGCAGTATGTTCAGCATAATGGTTGCCGATAAAATCCAAAAGACCACAACCAACACTCAATCTTTTCCTGTTCGAGGAATGTGAATTTTCTCGGTCATTTGTCCCCTCCCACCTCCTCTTAACCCGGCATTCTGCCCTGATCATTACAGATTAGCTGACGAATGTTTTGTCAACTGAGTTCCATGGAATAAATCATTATTGAGAAAAACAATTCACAATTCGTTTTTAAAGTGATTATGATGGATCAATTTATCCTATTTGCAACTGGGTTAAAATACCGTGTTGAATTCCACTAAAGAATTCAGCACATCCTAACGACAGAAGGCAATTTTGTCATAGAAGTATTTGTAGTTTCTACCCAAAGTGATCAGGCCGAACACTTTCAGCTGTATAAGACTGACTAAATGTTGGCATTATTAGAACAGTTTTTGAGGTATATCTGTAAATTATCATTATAACTGAGCGTTTTAGTTCTTTGCAGTTATCCTGCCATGTGCAAAATACGGAGAGGAGATGCGAGTAGGTAGAAGTGAATACCACATTGTACGTCTTAGCAACTAAATGTTGTAGCAGTCCAGAGAAACCACCGCGAATATAATCACATATCATATTATCTCGAATAATACACGTTGAATTGGCTCATTCCCACAGGTTCTCGAACACTGAAACGCAATTCCGTGTCGTGCTTGTTACCGAATACCAATTTGAAGCATTTTCCTCCTGTAGAAATGTTGCAATGTGTGGTAAAATACTGGAAGCATAATTTCCCCGTAACGAATTTGAATAAAGAATAAACCGGTGTCCACAATGTTTCCTGGATCTGTACACGTGCATACTGCAGTCTATGTGATCATTCATATATGGTCAGTAAATAACAGAATCATAGGCGGAGAACGATTTCGGTCAAAATTACTCACCAAACACATCTGTTACCAAGGTAGCGCCGGATTGCTAAACTATTCACGCTGTTTACACAATTTTGGATGGTAATTTTGAATGATTAGTGCCTCGGCGTATTTCAGAACCTTGGTGTTGTTTCTGTTGTCGAACGGATGGATCTATCGGAAGATCTGTACATCGCAGGGATATATGGTGTGGACAAGCTTTCCTTCATTCGGATATAAGATTGATCTAGTTTGAACACTATTATACGAGATTGGTTCCGCAATTGCCTTTCAAGGGTGACGACATCAGCTCCTTAAATGGGCCGTTAAACTCACCTACTACGCAGCTGATCCCATCGTTATTTTTACAACCGCCCGGTTGCCCATACCATCGGTTAGAGCACCGCTGTCTCACCACGCCGAATCTAATTGTATTTATCAGTTCAGAACAGAGAGATAACTGCGTTACCGATCAACCGAGCGCATCCCAGTCTGGCTTCAGAAAACGATGAGTGGGGATATGGGAAGTATGAGGTCACCAATAACCCGTAGCAAACTCAGTTCGTCGATCACACAACAAACTGTGGCATGCTGTGCGACGCATTCAAAATCCTCTACAACAGAAACAACACCAAGGTTCTGAAATACGCCGAGGCACTAATCATTCAAAATTACCATCCAAAACTGTGTAAACAGCGTGAATAGTTTAGCAATCCGGCGCTACCTTGGTAACAGATGTGTTTGGTGAGTAATTTTGACCGAAATCGTTCTCCGCCTATGATTCTGCTATTTACTGACCATATATTTACTGACCATTACTGATCACATAGACTGCAGTATGCATGTGTACAGATGCAGCGAATTGATCCAGGACACATTGTGGAAACCGGTGTTTTTGGCTTCTTTTTTCAGATGGTAATAAACCGAAATGTGATCACTGGACGGCTATTAAACCAGAGAAGGTAGTGCAACCAAGTGGCAATATTATGACTCATGCCATGTGGGCATTCCGTTCGGTTCGTTTAGAACGGGGTCTCGGCAGACAACAACTGAAACGTGTCAGACACTGGGCGATGTGGCTGACCATACGTTTTTGCTGCTTGGCAATAATCAGAGTTGACATTTTGGACTGTCTGTATGAATCACGTGTCTTGGAGCGAAACACTCGGTCCAATGAACAATGCACAATTAAGACTGAAACAATATGCCACTATCGTCGAGCATTGCGAAAAGAAGGAACCTTAAATGAACGAGAACGTGAGCATTCCATGAACCATTCTTGTTGTCAAAGCAACAAATCGAGTTCGGTTATACTCCAATGAAATGCATTGTCAAACAAATACACGAAATTACTGATCACGGGCGACTCATTCGTAAATTTCGTTTCTCTGTCATTTGCATTTCACTTGCAATTGTTGATGACACATAAGGCGAACTAAACGGTGAAATCTATTTTTCGCATGTAATTCATGATTTTATTGATTTTTTTATATTTTCCGATAATACGTAATAATATACAATTATTACTACATGTGTCAATCTTCTGAATTGGTTCATTGTTCTTTCCCGCTCATATTATACATTTTGACGGTCACTTTGCACTCAAAAATTAAAAACAAAAACGTCTGCGTAAAGAAATGTCATGATTAGAGTGACAGACACCGAGGTATGTATCGTCAAGGCATACTTAATGTGTGTATTTAGAAGTGAATTTCACAATCGATTCCATTTTGTTTCTGCTTAAAGTTCGACATTTTGTATTATGCCTGGTTCTGTTTGCTACAAGGTCACGCAATCGTGGCCTACGTTTCCCCAATCAAAAAGTCATACACACCACAATGGGCGGTGGTGGCCCTATGGTAACGTCACAAAATTATCACCCAGCGGGGATGTGTGTGTTCGAATCCCATCGCCACCGCCTCACATCCCTCATTGTGTGTTCAATGGCAGCTCTTTGATTGGCTGCTTCCCCCTTCCTGCAAATTCTATCTTTGTATATTCAATAAAAGGAAGTAAAATGAAAAGAAAAGGAATGAAAAAATAACAGTGTTCTTAAAATAATGCGCCATGTTTTATCTTAGCTCAATGTGAGTTAGTTTGAAAGTTTCCATTACCAACAACATCTGGGATACATTCAGACTTGAAAAAATCATGCTATCTCAAAACCGGAATCTATCTGACCACCTCCAAAACAGCAGCATAGCAATCATCATTTTGCCTTTTTTCCCATTATTTTGGTTACGTTATGCAAAAATATCATTCCTGTTGTAACGAACTGCGTTATTGAACGTAAGAGAGAGTGCATACATAGAAATACCACACTTCAAATTACTCCAATGCGGTTTATTTTATATTTTGTGCTGCAGCTGAGGTAGCTCGAGAAGAGAGAGATAAGTCCAGACAGATCTGCTCGTAACACGTTCAACTTTTTATGTCTTCAATCTACACAATGGTAAGTGTCGTAGCTTACAGCTGACTAATTTGTGTTCATATATGTCTGTGGTCAAATCGATTGATCGATCGATCGGTTAATCGATTGGCTTACTGTTTGAATGCTGGTTTGACGGCACTGGCATGTAGTGTGACGTGTGAGCCAGAGTTGACCTGTCCGGCTTCCTATACGTTGGTCGTTCTTGCTTGTTCCCCGGTTTGAGAATCAGCTACATATTTGCTGTTTACAATAAAATTATTGCTTAATTCGTTGTGTCCTCGTTTATCTACTCAACTGGGAAAACAACAATGAGTGTGAAATCGCTAAGTGCCTGTTACCAGTACGTTTTCGTTGGCTAACTAAAGAGCAATTGGATGCATCCTCATATAAAATCAGAATAATTGAGCAGTCATTTCAGGATACTATGGGCACATGGCACTGCAAAAGCCAGTCTCCTGAGTGGTGCTCAAATATACGCAGTTTAATATAACACGTAATGTACGCACCAGATAAACGTTTGTAAGATAACGATCTATTTGACTTCCTTTGCAAGTTATTCCATCATTCATTCTTTGGGGTACATAGTTCATCAAGAATACGACTTGATATAACAAATGTCACCGTACAGTCGAAAAGGTTCCTGAAAATGAGCATACCTACCTATGATTTACGTTCATCAGTAAAATAGGTGGGTGTTTAACCACGTAGCGGTTGAGGCACTCGCATCAACTTTGCATTGAAGTTATCCAAATAAAAGTGAATCAAAGCTATGTATTCACCATATCGATCACAAAGCTGACACTTAAAATGAGGTATGCCAAGTCGGTTTGTACCGTTTCACCATAAACGAACCGTTTACTAAACAACAACTAGTATGTGTTTTTCTGCTTTGTTTGTGATAGACTGTTACCCCCGGTTGTCGGGCCAACTATAATGGAATTACAATAACGTGCAATCTCGTCAAACACAAACATGAATGTATGTAAACTCTCAAATGGAACCAATACGAAGCTGCTACCGGGATCGAAGGAACACAGTGCATCGAAATAAAATTATTGTCTAGAAAACGTTCGGCAACTCGGAGAACGCACCGTACTGGATGGAAAGTAGTTTACTTCAGAAAGAAATCATTTACTGTTTGTGTGCCTCATCATTCTCAATTGTGACGTCCCCACTCTAGCCAGATCTGTGACCGAACTCACTAAATCAGCCTAGCTGGAGAATGGTTTCATTAACTAGCTTGTCGTTGTGGTCGTGTAATCACATTATTTTCAAAAATATGTGGTTTTAGTTGACTATAAATGGACAGTCTCATTCAATATATCCCAGTGCAACATAAGCCTAAACAATTAAGCTTATCCTAGTCGCTCTCGCTGATGGACGTAAATATGGCCTACTTTGCTCACTTCATCTTCTTAATAACTTTGGCGACACTCTTTGTATTAAAGTCATTGAATATGTCAATAATATTTGCGTGATCTGTGACGACCGAACTATTCAGATGCAAATTTTCTAAATACCGAAGGTTTTTAGAACATTATTACCTTTCTCAACATATTTAATGTGTATCTGAATTTATTTGTGGTCAATCTTCCGCATACGGTTTGTGTAGAAGACCCCCCACCGTTCGATACCTCTGATCACTCAATGATAAATTTTCGCCTGCTATCTTTAGCTAAACCAACCACCGTCTGTTTGCTCAAAGTCGTGATCACATTTTTCAAATCCAACGACGTCTTCCAGTAAACCTCATGAGGCCAAGGCTAATGATCGGTCACCTCAAAGATACATTGTTTTCAGGTTTTAATCCTTTCGTTTCCTGTGATCACTCAACTGGTTATTTAAACTTGTATTATGCTGTTTGTTGTCCCTTCAAAGAACCTCGTTGGAGAACGGAGCGTGTATAGGTAGAGTGAGGTGTGCAGTCATTTTGCATTTATCCGGAATGCGCATTGCATGCTGTGCACTCCGTGTGCGGTCGTGTTCGTCTAGAAAACAAAATAAGTAATAAAAATCTGCTTGACCTCCAGGCAAGTCTCTGCGATCAAAGCCTCACAACGAGCATCTGCTATGAGCTTAGAGACCCTGACACAGCTACATTAGCACCGCAATCGTATTCCCTGTCTATAGTCTAATGAAGGTGACATGAATGGACCTAACCCGTTAGGCAGCAATGCTTCGGCAGTACTCTATTACGAAATGACCCAATTCGATCCTTGCGAGTCCAGTGAACTTGATGGAGTTTTTTCCATTGTCCTGAGCGAATATGCTACCGCCATTTTCTCTGCATTGTGTGTACCTTTCAGACATTTTATTTCGCAACATATCACTTCCATTTTTTTACAGTAGCTTCAATCAACCCGAAACCGAAAGAATGCTTCTCAGACGTCCAACCCATTATCTACAGCTCAGCTGTTTGGGAAGGTAACTGGAAGCCTCTTCCTGGAATTCCGTGTCACACAATTCAATGTTGAATACCCATACCAGTATGCATACACACATTCTCGAGGTATGTCGGATACGCTTGCTTCTCTATCACTGTTTTGCATGTTTCCTGGACTACTTGATGAATTCAACATGACAGAAAAGTAAATATTGCTGATTGCCCTTTACTCAGGCGGAATTTCACCTCCAACGATTGAACTCATGGCCAAAAATTGCCCCAACCGTCAGCAAATCACTCGTTGCCAACTCTCTAAATCTCCACCGCTACATTCTTCATAAGAGGTAGTAGTACAAGGTGTTTTTTTATATTCATCCATATTCTCAGTCTACATTTATTATATTCCTGTGGGCAATTCTTCTTTTCCTGTAATTTGCGCGTAAGATATATCATTTGAAAAAAATCCTATTACTACTACTACCACCACCATTGCCATTACAATTATCAATACTGTTCCTCTCGAAACTGTTACTTTTTGCTTACGTTTTGCCAGGTGGCTTTAAGGGATTCCGTTTAACTTTGTTCTTCCATTTATCACAAATCAAAAGCTCACTTCCCAATCCCAGAATTTTCTATCGGCCTTGGCCATGTTCCCCGGGCACATCCGGCACAGCATGTTGTAGCCTACAAACAATTCTTCCAGACGATTTTATCTGATTTCTCCCATCTTGTATATCAAGTCAAGTCAAGTCAAGTAAAGCTTTATGCACCCGATAGGATGAATTTTCAGCATTTTCGACATGTTACAGTTGAAAAAAAACGTTAAGTATCAGAAAAAGAAGAAATATGCATTTACTAAATGACAAACAGACGGATTTACGTAAAATCCTAATGTGAGAGATGATTGTTCAAGTCAGCAATAATATTTGCTCGGTTTATCAAGATGCGAGCAANGAGCAAAATAAGGGATCATGCTCTTTTTTATGTGTGGTGGTGCGTGCATAAAGAATCCGAAATTGGGAATGGGTACTCGGATGAGAGACCTATTTATTGAGATGGAAGTGCAGGCAATGTTCTTCGTTGGACAGGATATGGCTGATAAATCGATCGCATGAGTCAAAATGCTTGCTCACAATAAAGTCAACCAAAACGGTCTTTGAAATGCCGCTGCAATGAGAAAGAAGTTTAAGAGATCTGGAAAAGTGAATAAAGTCTTTCTCCTTCAGACCAGGAAAATATACGGGGGAACAGTACAACCAATGTGAAAGAATGCAGGAAGTCACAAATTTAAGAATGACATTTGAGGAAACACCAAGCTTTCTAAGCCTAAAGGCGTAGAATGATAGCTTACGAACCCGAATATAAATGCTTTCAACATGTTTGAACCAAGAAAGATTGTGTGACAAAGTAAATCCAAGATATTTCACAGAGTTAGCTTTGGGGATGGTATTATCATAACAGAAAATTCAGGCTGATTATTCTAAAGGGTTTGATAAGGCATGCCTGTTTTAAGGCTAAAAAAAGACATCCACACATTTGTCTACATTTAGCAATAAAGATCGGGGAGTCGACCAACCAAAATGTTACTGAGACAAACTTGAAGTTGAGAAAAACAATCGGGAACAGTTGAGGAACAGCCGACCACCAAGTCATCAGCATAGTTGCAGGCGGTAAAGGTGGGAGGGATGGGAAGGTCCTTAATATACAGTAAAAAAAGAAATGGAGACGAAATTGCACCCCGAGGACCTCCAGCGTTAACTTCTAGCATGGAGGACAATTTACCGTTACAAAAAGTGTATTGCGTCCGACGAGTGAAGTAATTAATTAGTACATTCAGTAAATTACGTGCTAGACCACAGTCCGAAAGACGTTGAATGAGAATGCCGCGGTCAAGTGATCCGAAAGCATTTGCATAATCAAGAAAAGTTAAACGGACGATGCCGGTCACTTTATCCAATAAGGATGAAACGGAATGAACAACGTGAGCAACAACATCAAGATTGGGAAGTGAATGTTTGTAAGCAAGCTGAATAGCGTCATGAATGACAGATAATGCGGTCAGCCTGTTAAGAAGGACTCTTTCAAAAACTTTCAATAATGCTGATGTGCAGGCAGTCGATCGATATTTGGAAGATCCCCTTTTGGGAATTGGGGTTATCAGAGCAGCTCTCCAACAATCAGGGATGCTACCCCATAACATACACAAATTGAACAACTCAGAAACAGGTGAAGCAAGTTGTTCAGCACACTCTTTCAGTAGGAAGGGAGACAACGAATCAGGGCTATGTTCCTCGTAAGATTCAAGGGACTTAAGTACATTCAGGACTTCCACAGGGGTGACAGATTGGTTCTCCCAGTAGATGTAAATAAAGATGGTGTTGAGTTCTGTACAGTAGCATTTGCGAATTGACGGTTTAACTCCTCAACATCCGGAAAAGATCTATTGCGTGCTCCACAGAGCTGCTTCAAAGCGGACCACATATCGCGGTAGCTCTGGTTTCCCATCAGAGTTTCGATATATATCCGATTTAGGCGCTGTATTTCCATTTAGATCATTAATGATAGATGTTTGACAGCACTGCGCCTGCCAGTCTTGTAAGCCTTTTCTTTATCACGGCAAAGCCGTTTTGGAAGAGGCGAAGAGAATCTGTCACTTCGAATATATAAGGTCTCAAATGGGCAACACAGGTTATAGCAGAAATTAAGATAAGATGTAAGATGCTCACAACTGGAAGAGTTGTCTGCATTGGAAAAGACATTGAAGTCGGTAGATGAAACCATATCTCTACGTTTGGATAAGTTTTCAGGAATACAACTTCTCTTTCGGGTGGTTCTCGATGTGGAACGGTTCATATGGTGATGAAAATATTTACCGTGAATTTTGGGGTGCAGAAAAATAGAGCAATGATCGAAGCTGCATATGGGAGCCCGCTTCTCAATGAAAAAAGATTTCGAGGCTATTT
Source organism: Echinostoma caproni (assembly GCA_900618425.1). Classification (NCBI taxonomy): domain Eukaryota; kingdom Metazoa; phylum Platyhelminthes; class Trematoda; order Plagiorchiida; family Echinostomatidae; genus Echinostoma; species Echinostoma caproni. Next base: position 77,375 of record UZAN01040299.1, read on the forward strand.
ACAAAAATCCCGTCGAGTTGGACACCAAGCCGGGTACGAAAATTTACAAGATTCGTAAAGCCTAAAGTTGTGAGGAAAGAGATATTAAAACGATTAAAATCACCAGCAGCAATGCATAAAGACTGGTCTAAACCGGTTACAGGTTGTCAAGAGAAGGAGTCGACAAACAGACGAATATCAGAGGCAGGCGTGCCGGGAGCGATGTAGATGTTCGCTAATGTAATATGATGAAAGTGACCAATAAATCGGAGCTTACAATAAACAAAAATACAATTTATCTTGAGAGTAATAAACTGAAAACATTTACGTGCGTTTTTACACCATTTTCTGTTGATTAAAGTGACCACTGCACCACCTCTATGAGGGAAGCTCACATTACGATCGACTCGGAATATGTCAAATTCATTAAGATGCACGACGTTGTCCTCAATGTCAGGATGTAACCAGCTTTCCTGGAGTAGAATTGCTCCTAAATTCTTGCATTCCTTCCGGGATATCATAATCTTGACATCACCGGGTTTTCCCGTGAGCGAACGAACGTTACTTGAGATAATAGATGGAACGGTCAAATGATCAACAGAACGATGCCTAAGCACCACACGCCAGCCAGCACTGTGTTTTTTATGGTGTCCTTGAACAGATTGTTGTAGTCGTTTGAATCGATTTCTCACAGAATGGTCAAAAATCAGAAACTGATGTTTCTGCTCGATAAACTGCAAGGATTTCAAAAATATGACGTTGTAGGACAACATTTGACCTTGAGAATATAGAAAGGTTTTTCAAAGGTGATGTTAACGCGTTCATCCACTGTAACTTTACGAAAATAATATTCCACGATAACAAGGCACGGCCAAATTCAAAGGCTCCGGTCCTTCCACAACCAGCCCTGTTCTTAACAACTTCTTTTTTTATTCATTCACCCATTCTGTTTATTAGCTTATAAAAGCTTGCACTGAGGCTACCAGGCGTTCTATTGTTCCGTATGCGGTAACATTTCTATGAATTCGTGGCAAGTAAAGTGCGCAAACTGGTCATGAATGGCACAACGTGACAATTGTTTTCTGCGTACAGCAGTAAATTTATGTATCATAATTCCCACCTTTTGATATATTGTGGTTACTGAATATTCACCATTCGGGGTGCATAAAGTGATTTCATGAACTTGAGGTTAGTTGATTTGCGTAATATCATGTAAAGGAAGATTTTTGTTCAGGATTTTGTAAAAATCACCTTACGTTTCCAACGAGTCTTGTAAACTTTGCCAATCATGGGGTCTTTCCGGTGTCTTTGAACATCGAGTTTTCCGTTTCCCGTCAAAATCAAAGTTTCGGGTGCTATTTCACTTTGTGGTCTGGGTTTCTACTTAATATTGACAAGTAACTCAATACCATAGAAGTATTCCTAACGGGAGACACGTCAAATGTATGTATCCCTGCAAGTTTGAGTATTTCGTTACGTCTTATTCTCGTCTTTGAGATTGTTTGGTATTTTTCCTACTACAAAAAATCTGCTTTCCGAGACGTCGTCCACATGTCCATTGGGATTGTAATTGATCAGCGTAAATTGTTTCGACACCCCAAAACGGGTTGCATTTGCTGCGTTTTATCGATTCATTATTTTACCGGGAACCCAGATCACGCTACTCGAAATCAACCTGTTGCTGTGTACTACTGAGCTTGTATGTTGAAGATGTGGACTAATGCTCACACTCCTCTGGATCATGTTGCCTGGTGGAATTGTTACGAATGGGCGTCCGGAGGAGCTTTCGTTGGTATTCTCGGCGACTGCAACGCGTCCGCTACTGTGTGCTATGCCTCAATCGCTGTCCTAACGAAGGAATGTACTCACGAAGCTGTGTCGGTTTGACGAAAGTCGCGTCCCACTCATCTTAATGTTAGCTGTGAATAAATACACGATTTGTTTATTTGCACCGGTTCAATATGAGAGCAAATTCTGTTTCAATTTTTCACACGCATTCATCTGAAATACAAAATGTTTGACAGGTGGTAGAAATCACATTGTCACGGTTTGTTTATCCTGGAATATTAACTTGATTAGGGGACTGAATTGTCCAAACAGCCTCTGCATGCTGCTGTACGAGATCACGGCACTGTGTTCAGTTGTTGTTCTGGGGTGTGAAAAACTTTTGGAATAGTTTGCTCGTGTCAGTAGCGAAAGATTCCACGAAACACAGAACAGACGTATGAATTTACTCATCCACATTGATGAGTGTGAGGCGTAAGCAACATATCCAGCCTGAATAACCGTAACGTGGAAGTAAAATAAAGCATATCCAAAAGCACCAGACTATGATAATTCGGACATTAGTATCAATCGTTACACGTTCTCCACGTTCGTGGAAAACCTTTGAGAAATAATAAGTTGTATTCCCTCCGTATAACAACAATTATAATCATTTTTGTATTATTATCACAAATATTTTGATTGCCTTTAAATACATTCAACTAGTGAGAAAGTACCGATATTCGAAGAAGTTAGTCACATCCAACACCATCAAGAGTGCCTGGTACGTCTGAACAATCAAATGGGCTAATCCAAGCGTTTTATTCCACATTTTTGTGTTATCTTTTTCAATTCAGTGTAATTCCAGTGAATCCCAGGTTTTCAATTCGACTCTCACTATTTTTTGTGCACAGACATTTGATTTTGGATAGCGAATCCCGATAACTGGGATCCATATCACTCAGTTTACTAACAATCGGATTATCTGTCTGCATTTCTTAGTTCGATTCTCGGCATTCAGCACGGTAACTACGCGGCGTGAATCAAAACATTTCCCATCTCTTCTTCCGTCACCACCACCGCCACCACCAGTACAAACACTACCAAAAACCAACAGCAACAATAACAAATAAGGCTACCAGCATGAACCAAACTAATGAAAAAAAACTAATGACTGAAACAGTTGTCCTTTTTTGCTCGAAAATCATTATCGCCTGTTAATTACACCTACTGGACGGCACATATTCAAAATGCAGTCTACGTCTGTCATAGAAGACTCATTTGATTCTGTGTTTGATTTGTTCAAATTCGCCAAAATCCTATTCACGTGACTCATTACACATAGTGCGCCATCAGCTCTTTGATTGGGACAGTGCGACTCACTCAGTTATGGCATGTTAATTCACATCTTTTTTTATCCCAGCAATTTCATAACACAATTTACGGATTATTGCATAATACAAGCATGCCAAAAGTTGCCCAAAACAAGCTTGATTGATAAACACAAATCTTGGTGAACAAAAGGTCCCCAAAAGAAAATGAACAGTTGCAATGGAAAACAATTATAGCGGACCAAAACGGGTAACTATTTCATGTTGGATGTGCTAAGTACAGATATGAGTACGTTTGAACGGATTATCCGTTTGGTACTGCTTTATCTATAGAACCATATGAGGTTTTTATGATTTAACCTCCCCCTCCCACCAAAAAAAGAAACAAGTGGTTTACTCATTGCAACAATGTGCATCACGAGCGTGTCAGGATAACTTTTTCCGATGAATCGTCATGTATCTGTTCCCAAAAGATGAGAATAAAACTATTTGGGTTTAGCCAGCGCTGCGTACCAATGTGGATGGTCAGTCGACCATTCTATATCTATTTGGTCGATATTTGTCACGTCATGTTTTCTCAACTAGATTGATTTCGACTACAAAGATAATGTGAAAAGTCCAGGAGCCTCGGTGAAATTCGAACTCAAGCATGTTTAAGTGATTCGAATGTGAAATGATAGGTTTGGGCTCGGGGCCAGGCTGATAGACCGTGCTCTGTACGAAGGCTTAAGTTCGAATCCCATCGAGGTTACTGAGGTTATTTTTCGCAGTTCAAACACGAAACTTCATTTGTCCAAGCAACAAGTTGAAGAGATTACAAAACGATAAAAAATAACTCTTCCGATTTTCTTTCACCCATTTCAGTCAACTCTTTTTGATACTGAAAACCATGGAAAAGAATGACGTCCCCTTACTTTGACATCAATTTGATTGGCAATACGTGTATTACAAAGAAGCTCACAGTGAAGAGATTTCCGTTCCTTTACACGAATGAAAAACTGAAAAAGAACTGCATGTTTGAGATAAGACTTGATTTTAGTGAATCACATGGTCTGACCAATGCATCACAGTTTGTCCAAGTCACGTGTCTGTGTCATATATGAGTCACAGTCATATACAAAAAACGAACTAAACTTGAAAATGGGTGCACTCGCATGTTCTCGTTTTGGTGTTGATAAGCCGGATATCACTACAGTTATGATGGGCAAGTTAGATTTGGGTGGATGGAGACCCACGCAATAACTTCACAACTTGATTTTGTGTATACGATACTCTTTTCAGTTTAAGATTTCCAAATTTCAATTTTCAGATGTCCGAGTATCAATTTCAGATGTCATGTTGCTATGTAGATAGTAACTTGCACAGTACAGAGTGAAAACGTCCGATGGGACCACCAAAATCCATGTGTGTCCTACTTGCCTACTGATCTATGGCCCCCGAAAATATTGTTCCACGCTCAACAGAATTGTGCACCGACGATGATATTGCCTGCTTGTTTGTACACACTCACGGATTGGACAATGCAGCCTACAATTCAGTCAGAGCTATACCACCATGTGCTCACTGACGAAGACTTGGTTGAATACGAAACAAAAAGGAGCGCTTTAGGGTTTGGTGGGGTCTCTCACACGATGACCACATTTCCGACTTGGCCCAGCAAACGGGCAATTGACTGAATATTGCTCACCACGAACGATCATGGTCTCATGAATGAAGTGTTCCCAGTACAACAGGGGTGGTAGCGGACGACGTGAAATGGCGGTTGAACGTTTCCAATCGTCGGTGCATATTTTTGTTAAGCGCGGAACGATATTTTCGGGGACGATAGATCAGTATGCAGGTAGGACGTACATAGATCTGATTAAACAGGGATCCTATCGAACGTTTTCACTCTGTACTGCACAAGACACTATCTACATAGCAACATGACATATTAAAATGATACTCGGACATCTTAAATTCATATTGTGATATCTTGAATTGCCATTCGCACATCTTAAACTGGAAATAGTATGTAAGGGAGAGGGTTGAGAATGCGAATTACTATTTGACACATGAACAATGTCCTTGCAAGATTCAGAAGATATTCTGTTTTCACTCATTGTGTACCCACTCCTAGTGATCTGGTTAAACAGTTTTGACATATCTGCATCTTGCCACACTAGCTGTATATCTCTCTAGTTGTTTTACCTGTTTTTTTGAAAAGGATAAACGGACCAGTCAAACGTTTACC
>UZAN01040300.1:0-23567 GCA_900618425.1 Echinostoma caproni
TTGGGAATGAGGCAATTTATCGGCCTGGATTAGTGAGAGCTATGGGGCAGAGAGAAGACTTGCTCAAGCTACGGATGTATTTAAAGAAGAAAGGCTTATTTTTTCGAGTATTGTTAAGGATGCCTCTGACTGTACCTCTGATGCTCCCAAATTTTGTGTCGGCAGAGGTTTCTAATTTGTTCAAAAGCGTCTCCGTCGGCCGTGAGGCTAGTATTCATGTATCTCGCAAAACGCTTGGCCCTTGTATCTATCAGCCGGCCAATTGGGCGAGAGAGAGGGGGCTTAGCATTATACGTGATTTGAATTCGGGGAACAAATTGCGAGTCTGCGAGGGATATCACCTGCTCTGTGTGTCTGGCGAGGCCGTAAACATATATGTCAAAAGAAGAGCAAATGTGTAGTTGCAGAAACCGGTTTACAGTCTCGAAGTTTGTTCTTTTGAAGGAACGAACGTATCGAGTATTACCGCTGAACGGACTACAGGTTACTATGTAGTCAAAAGTTAGCGAGACGTGATCACCTTTACCAAGAGGTTAAAGCCGGTTAATGACACCAACCTGGTGTCTTTCATTGGTGATGACTAGGTCTGGTAAAGATGGGGTATGTCCTTGTCGGAATCTGGTTGGAAAAGACACGTGCTATGTCCAGGATTTCTCAACTAGAAGGTCAGTAAAAGGGCGACCGGAGGAGACGTCTGTCGAGAGCGTCTTTTGCCAGTCGATGCCTGGGCAATTGAAATCCTCTACCACGAGAAGTTGAGAATGTTGGCAACTTTCCGTGACAGACCGAAGCTGGTCTCTCAGGAGCTGAGTCTCTAGTAGACTGAATTGTGGTGGGCGATAGACTAGACACATCAAAACATTGATCGTCCTGGAGATCTGAAAACAGATGCACAGACTATCTATGAGAGGAATAGGATCAGTGTTTATAAAAATTGGAGGCGACCCTCTGGAGCCCCCATCTGAAAGGTTGATTTCTTCTTGGGGGTGGATACGGAAGTTGGGAGGAAGGGAAGAGCTTTAGAAAACTTAGTTGGCTTCAGGAGAGTTGGAATGACAGTCTTGAGTTTTTGGGCAGTAGCAACAGGCAGCTGAGGCGGTTTTTCCCTCGTGACTATGTTACTTTATAGGACGAGGGAATCACCAAGTAGGCCTTTTTTGCTCCGGGGGGCGTTGATCGCTCTGGGCCGGGTTTTCTTTTTCTGGTTTTTGGTCCCGGGGACCATAAGCACCGACGTCTTTTCTCTGCGATTGATATCTGTGTGTGCAAAACATACACTTATGTTCACCGAGCTGCATGCTACTGGCTTGAGGAGACCACTGTCTCATTCAGAGGGGAAACTTTGGGTGAGATGGGCTGTGAGTGGGTTACGTCAGTTTCCAGGCGTATGAGCGGTACGAAGGCGCNGTTTCGCAACAGGGAGCCTAAGGTATAGGGGTTTATCAACCGATATCCCTCTGAGTCCCTTACAGGATCCTTTTAGGGATGGAGCAAACGTGATGAGCTTACGGGCTATAGAAGGGGAGCGCATATCTATTACGAGGCCGTGGGGAGTTTTTCTTTTCTTTGAAATAAGCCACGAGCATTTACCGGGGTATCCAGATGTTTAAAGATTGACTTCTTTATTTCCTGAGGAGTTAAGGAGCTCGGGAAATGTCCCCAGAAGATAACTTTTTTCGAAACAGTTGCGTCTGCTTGTAGCGTTCTTGCTGTATCAAGTATTTGCTGCTCGGAGACTTTGATTGCTTGGTCCGCCGTCGAGTGAACTGGGGAGTTCAACATGAAGACGTTGATTTTGGAAATCTGGTCACCGAGAGCATTTACTTCAGCCTTCCGCTTCTCTAGTTCTAAGGCTTGTTCGTGTATGCTACCTAGCATTTCGGCTTGCAAAAGAGATTTATCCACGTCTATCACAGGCTCATCTAACCTCATGGGGAAGGTGTCCTCGTCGGAGTATTCGAGAAAGGTTTTATAAGCCATTAAAAGATTGGACGGTGCAATAAAAAATGTTTTACGGGTCGAAACAAAATAATTAGAACCGATTGAGTATAAAACTTGTAGAATTACACAAACCGATAGCGAGGTTAAATTTTGAACGTGGTATACGTATACCATATGGCGTCCGCTATATACCGGTGTGCTGCTGGTTTCCGGTCGAAGTTCATGAGATAAAAAAGCGAGGTTATCACAACAGCAGTTTTCACTGAACAGAATAGTCTCAAGGGCGAAGTAAATAGAGAACAAATAAGCTTGTTTACTTCTCCTTTTCTCTAGAAAACAAAAGTCCACTATACACGTCACGGGAGGTCCACTAAGCCATCGTGTGTCTAGCATATATATGCCGGGCGTGATATATTAAGCGCCGCCTATTAATTTGTAAGTATGAGGAATCATCAGAAGTACGTTTTCATTTTCCAGAGTCGCACTCGCTCAGTTTAGTTCAGTTCATTTCTTACGAACATTAACCATGCACTTTCGTGCGCACTCACTCACGTGTAGTTGAACGAAATAACACAATTGTCGCAGCGCCGTGGTGCTCCCAAGCTCATTGGTGCTAGAAACTGGACTGCTTCTGGCTCCACCGCAAGTCCTGTGACCTGGCCTGTCCGGTCCTGTTATACAATATATATATAGAACATATATATACAATATATATATACGCCTATGCATGCATAAATCTGTCCGCAATAATAATTTTCAGTCGCAGCACCAGAGGAGACACTAAATCTTACTGGCAATACACCGGTGTATGAATCTGAACGTACGCTAGGCGCATGCCTGTTTTCGTCCTATAAATCTGAAATTACCTGACGTGACCCCATCTGAAGTGATTTTAACGCCCCGGGACTTGTTTAGGGTATCGAGTTTTTCGAAAGCTCGTTTGATGTACATTCTATCGATCTGGAAATGGAAAATACCTGAAATAAACGCGTAGATTCTGTCCTGGTCAGCCCCCCTAATTGATAGTAATCAATAACAAAGACAATGAAATTGAGGTGGTCAACGAACTTCCATCTCCCGTCTTCCTGTTAGTTCAATGTCTCACAGAATGGAACGCTAAAATGGAGCGTCCAAATCAGCAAGATCTTCCAAACGTACCGATTTCCTTACCTTGAGACAATTTAATTGTCTTCCTCTGCTCAACTTATCACTTCAGCTAATGAGCAGTTCTCGGCCCGTATACACTGAAATGTCTATGGATAGCCCAGCTGAGTGCTACCGAGCGCATCTCCTGGTCGCCGATAGGACAACGGTCACTTTGGTGGTTAACCGTTAAGAAGTAGGCCCCCCTCACTGAAAAATCGGTCGCGGACAGTCAGCAATGATGCTAGAGGACGTGGTGGGGTTTCGGCTGGCAACCAATATCTTGTTTAAATACAATAAGTGTCTACTGACTGCATTGTGACGTGTGCGAATGTGGCCCGCCACCAAATAAGGCCATTGCTACTGGCCTAGTTTAACGAGTAGGAAAAACTGAGGAATGCTACCTCACGGACACGTTGAGAATCCTGGACTGGCGCAGAGCCATCCGAAAGGTGCATGAACTGTTCTAATGGTCACAGGCTACCAACGATTCTACCGTCTTACCCTGCAGGTCGCACTTGGTTGTGAAAGGGTTAGAGGTGCACCCTCGACTAAAAACCGAGCGACGCTGGGGACGTCACTTAGTGCCTCATTCCAAAGTTTCTTCATGTATCGTCTTACAATGGTACATCACGTTCATACTACGGCGTTCCCGGGAAGCGACAAACCCTACACTCTCCCATTGGCTGGGATGAAAAATGAGCAAACTGGGAACCTAAATCATCTATGCACCAGATCCAGCATCCATGTAGCCTTTTGGAATGTTAGAACATTGCTAGACACAGGAAGCCAGTGTATCACGATGCCTTCACTGCACTACTACAAGGTGGACATCTGTTGTCTGTCCGATGTTCGACTACCTAACTGTACCACAAAACTAAAAAACTTACCACATAGCAACTCAACCTACCGTTTATACCACAGCGGCCCAACTGACAACTCCGGTCTGTACGGGGTAGCAATCGCCGTGAGCGGCCGGCCCAACAATGTCATGATCTCCTGGGAGCCAATCTCTCCCAGGATTGCCATAGCACGCTTCAGAGGAAAGCCGTCTAACCTGACAGTCATCGCTATATATGTTACAACGTTACATGCGGAAGAGCCCATCAAAGACGATTTCCACAACCATGTTCAAGACGCAGTGAACCGCAGTCCGAGGCGCGACATCCTCGTTATAGCAGGGGACTAGAACTCACGCACTGATCCATCAGACGGACATACTCGGCATGTTCTGGGAAAGTTCGGCCTTGGTGAAAGTTGCAAACGTCTAGTCACATTTGCTGACCCTAACCGGCTGGTAGGGGCCAAAACTCGTTTTCACCAACCCAGAAAACACCTGCTCACGTGGCACTCAAACGATGGTCGAACGGCACACCAGATTGATTATATTTTGGTACGTGCCCACTGGGCCTCTTCGGTAGAAGACTGCCGTTCCTATCGCGGCACAGAAACTGAAAACAGGAACGGTACAGACCATACATACTCTTGTACAGGCCCGCTTCACGATGCACCTAACTACTCGCCGGAAGACTCGACTCCCGGGCAAATTCAACGTTGAGCTCTTGGAACGACCTGCGAGAAGGCAGACGCTGCTGGACGCAACCTCTTCCAACATAGCTGAAACTTTCTTTAATGACTCAAATGCCGACGCACAGTGATCTACACTGAAAAAGTCCATCCGAGAAGCGGCGCTGGAGCCGTTAGGTGAGCTTCTTCACCACAAGAGAGACTGACTCTTCGAGCGTACGCTGTAGTTGTCCGTAAAGGCAAGAGATGCGCGGCCGATCAATTCTCCTGAATTTCGTATTTGCCGTCGCCAAACCACACGCTCCGCCAAGAGCGACCGTAAACAATACTGCAAGGCAACTGCAGACAGCATGAAGGCTGCAACCGTCGTAGCCGACTTTGGAAATCTATTACGTCTAATTCGTGTCGCAGCAGGAAAGAGGCAGACATCGGAACCACTGTTGCGCAGCACCACAGGCCAACTTATTCAGGGAACTGGGCAAAAAATGTAAAGGTGGGTTGAACACTTCGACGGGCTGCTCAACCGACCATCAAACCAAGCTGGTTCTCTACAGATGTCAATCAGTTCGGAGACTTACGACATTCATTGCGACCCACCTAGCACAACAGAAATCATCAATGCAGTCACTTCTCTGAAAAACATGAAGGCCCCTGGGGAAGACGGGATACCACCAGAGTAACTCAAAGCTTGCTTACCAACTCTGATCGATCCGCTGCACTGTCTTTTCCATACCATTTGGGAAAGGCAAGTTTTTCCAAAAGACTGGATGGCTTCAGTTTTAGTCCCGGTCCCCAAAAGGGTGACAGATCTAGATGCGAAAATTACAGGGGTATCAGCCTGATTGATATTGCGACCAAATTGTTTGCAGTGATACTGCTTAATCGCTTCGCAGTCGTCAGGGCTGCCCACGCCCGCCCGAACCAAGGGGTTTTTCTCCGCAAAAGAGCCTGTGCTGAACAAATCTTCAATCTGCGTAGCATTCTGGAATACCGCTACAAGTTCCAACAGCCTACCACTGCATATTTCATTGACTTCCGCGCTGCGTTTGACTCTGTCGATAAAGAATCGTTGTGGTGCATATTGTGGTCCGATGAAATACCTGAGAAGTTCATCAGACTTTTAAAGTCATACTACTCAGGAACCCGGGCACGCGTCCGTACCTATGGAGAAGAATCGGCTGAGTTTACCCCAAGTTCTGGAGTTAGGCAAGGTTGTCCCCTATAGCCGGTGTTATTCAATTACACCGTAGATTAGATAATGCAACAAGCACTCACCGACTACCCTGGAGTGCAGCTTGTCCCAGGTACAGGGATTGCGGACCTCGAGTTTGCGGATGATGTCGTTGTACTTGTAGACAGCATGGACAACCTCCAGCATATTGTCAGTTGTATAAATCAGTTTGCCCAGTCCATTGGGCTAGAGATCAACGTCGAAGACAAAGACATTTTCGACCGAAACTTCTACCACGACACAACCCCTCTCGATTAACGGGGAGCCTGTCGAATCAACCGAAGTTTTCAAGTACCTTGGCTCTACGATAGGATCAAACGGCCAGGGTAAGGATGAAATCCAACTACGTGTAGATGGAGCTAGAAGAGCCTTCCTACAACTCCTCAAACTGTTGTGGAATCGATGCGACATAAGCCTCAACACTAAGCTTCGGGTTTATCAGGCTTCCATCCGCCCTATCCTCACTTATGGTTGTGAAACCTAGCCGCTAGAAGTACAAGATACAAGGAAGCTCGAAGTCTTTGATCATTGATGCTTACGACGCATCTTGAAAGCAAACTGGGGAGATCGGATTTCCAGTGATGAGGTTCGACGGCGCTGCTTGAACATTGACAAGCTTTCAAAAATGCTACAATGCCGGCGCCTTCAGTGGTTTGTCCATGTGCTCCGAAGGCCTGGCACTGAACTCTCGCGACAGGCTGTAGCCCCCATACCGTGCCGTGGATGACATTGCCGACTCGGTGGTTAACTGAAAACCTGGAGTGGCGCGATCAAGGCGGATTTGGAATTACTGGGTCTTTAATCCATATATGGAATTCGCAACTGGAACCAGAACTGGGTTTCTCACTGCACCAACCTTGCTACCGATCTTCATGCATGGGCCGTCATCATTAGAGACATCCAGGAAGTTGATTTATCCTCCCGCAGGAGTTAGTCGATCGGAAGTAAAAAGTGAACTAAAGTAGTGAGCAGTTCGTCCTCCGTGTTATCTCACACTAGCTGCAAACCTCTCCCGCGCCCTATCGGCAGGTTTCTCAATGAGTGGACTCGACTGTTTGCAAGTTACAAGTAAACAGGTATTGTTGACATTGTTGTGGCGTTGGCACCAAGCTTGTTCTCAAGCCAAAGTTAAATAATAATAATAATAATTCTAATTGCGCATTCGAAGGGTAATACTTGAACGCACACGAAAGAATAGATCATTTTTCTGTGAGTACATTCGTCATCTGCGCGGCGCGACCCACTTTTCTCATTCCTTTACGTTACTGCACGGGACAGAAGTACTTGCTCTTTCACAGAATACCGCTGTTTCAAAAACACTACTGGGTCATCTTTAGCTCTACCACTACTCATATAGTACTTTAATCCTCTTTTTTAAACCACATGCTCAGTAGTATTACTTTCTCCCAGCTAAACGTATACGAATACGCAACTTAAACCCCATTGACCTATGAAGCCTGACAAAATACACTGCAGAATTCTTAAATAACCGGCAGACATACCAGCTAGCCCATACAAACTACTCTTACAACGATCTATGGACGATGGAATATTTCGTTTTCACTGGAAAAACAATTATCTCGCCTAACTAAAAAGGCAGTGGGTTTCTTCCAGTAAACTACCGCCTTATATACTTTACCAGTATGCCTAGCGAAATTATTTAGTGTATCCTAAAAGAAACTATCCTGAAACACCTCCGCGCTAACAATCTACTTTCGCTTTTCCAACATGGATTTTTACCCAGCAGATCCTGCAGGACCAATATGCTGACTGCTATGGATAGTTTCTCAAGATTTACGATGATAACAAAACGTTCACACGCTGTTTACATTGATTTTGCTGAAGCCTTCGATAAGGTCCCGCATGTCCCAATTTTACTCAGACTTGAAGCATATGAACTTACTGGTTCTCCTCTAGTCCTCATCCGCGGTTCTCTTTCAAACTCACATTTACTGAAAGGGTTAGTGGTACGTTGTCCAAATCAAGTCTAATCAAAACTTGTGTCCCTTAGGCATCTGTTTTCGGCTCTCTTCTCTTTCTTATTTATATTAACGGCCTACTCGGGGCATTACCTGCAAACGTAGCTATGCATGCGGACAATTCCACCATCTGAAATACAGTCGTCTATTGATGATATAAAACGCTGGTTCCTTGAATGAAATATACCCATCAATGGTGACAAGTTTTTAAGTTTGATAACTCTCTTCCCATCTCCTTTCTCGTAAGTGACACAACCTGTTCAGTAAATCGACTAAGGCAAATTTCTAGGTCTTTGGTTAAATACTAACCTTTCTTTCTCAAGGCATAATCACTTAGCTAGCAAATCTGCCTTCCGTGTTTTTCCTCTTATTACAAGGACTTTCCCTCACACCACAAAAAGATTTTCTTTTCATTTCGGCACTGGTGTACGTCAACTTCTAGAATATGGTAGTTGCGTTGCTCACTTCGGCGTGATCAGCAATCGTAATTCTCTTGAACGAACTTAAGGAGTGGCAATACAAGCAGTGCTTGGATTCAAACCCCTACTCTATTATGACCAAATAGTGGAGTATAATATGTATTTTCTAAAAATTAGATGAATTAGAGATGACTTATTTCGTTTAAACCATCTGTTTTCCTCGGGCCTGGTATATAAGGACTTTAGTGTAGTCCCTTCAGGTGGAACACAGACAATAGCAAGTTTTCAAGTGTTTAAGTGGGAAGGGCAGTGGGAACTTCCGTATTAGCCCCATCACATTGTGCTCCACTGGGCTGATTAGTGTTCACACCAGATCAGTGCTTCTGCTCTGGCGAGTTTCAGTCTGAATATGCTGTCCTTCGGAAGCGCATTCCAGAGATTTGTCACCCTCCTTGAAAGGCGATAGTTTAGCGGCAGACCGTTTGGCTGCATCTTGCGGAGCGTCAGCACATGTCTCCTGATGCAGTTGTTGTTCCTCAGGGGGAATTCCAACTGCAATTCTGGGCCAAAGTAGCCCCGAACGACGCGTCTGGTGTGGTGTCATCCACATGACATGGGAAACAACCCCGTTACAACCAGTCGACCCTCATAGCTGATTCCACGTAGTCCCTTGACGAGGCGTGTAGCATCATCATTATCATCATCACAGTGAAGCGAGCTTCACTGTTCGCTGCCAAGTGTAGCGTGTAGCAGCCCTTTGAACTCTCTCCAATTGGGCGACCTCCGAAGCCGCACAAGGAAAGACCGCCGGACCGCCATATTCCAATCGAGGGTGTTCGTGAGAGGCAAACAGCAATCTAAAATCCGTCAAGAATAACGGACCGAAAGAACGGCGTACAGCACCCAACATACTCTACCCAGAAACAAGCATGTTATGTCTGTGCACGAGCGTTCTGGTTTCTGGTGACGAAAACACCCAAAATCTCGTTCCCCTGTTGACTGTCGGAGCACGATAATTCCAAGACGGTAGCTTGTGGTGAGACCATGTCCTCCTATCCTCATATGGGCGCATTTTGAGTTGTTCGCCGATAACCCCCACACCTTTGACCAGTTCAACAGGGCATTCAGTTCATCTTGTAGAGGCGCTTGATTCGCCTCCAACCGGATTGTTCGCCAGAGCTTGAGGTCGTCAGCGTAGATTGGGCAGGGGCTACTCAACGTTGATATATATATATATTTAACACCGGCTTGATGGTGGGTTGTTCACAAAGATCAGGAACAGAAGTGGTCCAAATGTATAAACTTCAACCCCATACCATCCTTTGCACATGATTGTTCACTTTTAGGGTGACTTCCCACTGGAACACATTTCCAGAAGAGATGACCCTCAAAAAGGAACGCCTCATTCATGTCCTGGTCTGATTAACTCCTAGAACTAATTACTCCCCCAACCCCTCCAAAAACAAAACGAAAACTACCAAACCCTTATTTTTTCTTTTTCTTTTACACGTACCCTCTTACAGAGCTTGCTAATGTTACCAACAATTTTAACATTATAACTAGCCTCACTAGCCCCCGGGGCAAGACGAGATTTGGCCCTCCCCGTTTTTCTGATATTTTAGTTACATTTTCTACAATTAATCAACCTTTATTACAATTAACAGAAACTGAGGCACTATAAAGAATTCGGGGATAATGGGCACCAGCCTCGAACCCGAGAGGCAGTTCAATACTTCACATTCTTCTGCAGGGTGCAAATTTCTAGCGTGCGTAAATTACCTGCCGTGACACTTGGGCTGCTTATTCCTTGTTGTATGCGAATGATGTCAAAATTCGGCGTACTATTCCTGTTCATGTGGATCAAAGATTACTACTCTGGCTTAGTGGGTGGATACTTGAACCCTTCGGGTGAATACCACCAAGTGTAATTACTTATATCTGGGGTGTGCCGATGCGGAGGTGGTCTACAGCTTCCAAGTAAGCGCAATGCGCTACTTCATTTTGTACAATCATTAACCACGCACATTCGTGCGCTGGTTTTTGTTGCTGTCTTTTGGATGTCCGTTTGGATGAGCCATAGACAAACCAAAGGCAAACGATGCAAGGAAATTTAGACGATGCACAAACGTTACTATTAACTACACAATCATATAATTCAGTGTATCGAACCATTGATTACAGCCATCCCGAGGTCCCCATCTAGGGAACCTAACGTCAACCATATGACCGAGTCTCCTGGTCAGGGTTCCTCATTGCAGGTCTTCGTGACCATGAAATTCACCCCGTCTGTTTTTAACCCCATCACAATAGAAAAACTGATGCCTAGAAGGAGGGTATGACAACTCTGATCCGGAGACGTATTCCCATAGGTTTTCTGGATGGGGACTCCGGAATCATCGTAACTGGTAGTTAGAGGCACTAGGCGATATGGTCGGGTGTCGCGAATAGTGACGCTCGTGCATCTTCTCATTACCCTTTCAGATTTTGTCTATTTGAATTCTCTATTCTTTCATTGATTCTGCTCGCAGCATTCTATTCTTCCCTTTTTTCCGAATGGGCAGTCATGAGCAACCAAAACCGGCACATGAAAGTGTATGGTTATTGGTTGTAAAAATAAACTGAAACTGAGTAATTTAAAACCATCTGCCTTTGTTATTCATAAATGAAACACAGCGCTCAAGTATACTTCTTCTAAACTGCCTTAACTGGGAAACCGTTCCACTCATCAGAGATAACTGCCTTTACTGTATGGACACTCTCGAATATCTTTCTGTGAACAACACTTCACCTCATAAGTAGACTGAAACATACTTCATGGGGTTTAAGTTAGGGCTGGGGACTTCCCGTATATATATATATATATATATATATTGGTGCACCAAAACAATTCTATTGAGTTGGGCTGCTTGCATAAAGACAAAACCGTTGGAGAAGCATGATTTTTAAACGATTTTATGGAGTATTTTTGTTTTTTAATACACAAATTTGTGTAGTGAACAGCAGACGGGACGAACCCCATAGTCACGAAGACCTACTGCTCCGTCATGGAAACCGGTAACCTAAGCCCCGGGACTTGGAGTGGAAAACCACATAAAGCCCGCTAGGCTAGGCGTGGTGTTGAACCGGACGACAGCAAAGCTACCTACCACCAAAGGTGAGTGGCGGTGGTGGGGCTCGAACCTAGGACCACAGGGTCCAAAGCAAGCCAGTGACAGAGAATAAACCACTGCACCACCAACACCTTCATGAATGGAGGGCCGAAGATGCTCGTTTAAGGTTTTGACGTACAATTCAGGTGTCTGATTTCCGAATGGGACTATCCACCCACAAAAACGGTACCCCAGACCACGGCAGAGCCCCCACCCTAGGCTCACTCGCTGAAGGCTAGCTTTTTTATGCGGATGGTATTAGTTGTACATGAATCCATAATAACCGTCGATGAATATGTTTCAATTCAGAAGCCCAATCGATGTATATTCAGACCCCTACCACTAAACCAACAGTGTAACTGTTTGTTAGCCATGGTACTCAATTGCAATTTTGTCACAGTTTGCAACAGTTGCTGTACGCACCACTCAATCATACCCAACCATAATAGTAGCTATTACTTCGATGCACCTGCTACCTGAGTTGTAGCAACATGTAAGAACCGTCTTATATTTTGATCCTGTGTTTATCCTTCGACTTTTCGATATGATTTAGTCAAAAAGTTTTGAACGATACACGGTGATCAAGGGGTTTTTTCAGCAATATTGTAAATACTTGTGCTCAATTCCTTGTACACTTGTAATTTTCCTCGTTCCTTCTCTGTTATTCTCGAAACGCATACCATTCTACTATCTTGACAAAGGACGGGTTCATAAACTCAGCCACGATCCATGATATTAGTGGTCGTTGTTCACCTACCGCTTTTGGCGTAAACATTGTTCAGTATTGCATAACTGAGCATTGTTTTATACATCTAGGGTGTTTTTGATTTTCATTTTTACTTCCTTTTATTAAATACGCAAAGATAGAATTTTCAGGAAGGGGCGAAGCGGCCAAATAAAGGTCTGACATACAACACACAAATGGGGAAAACCAGGCGGTGATGGTGGGATTCGAACACTCGTGGGGTATGGGGCTGTGGGGGTGATAATTTGGTGACGTTACCACCGGACCACCACCGCCTGACTGATATATGCGACTTACTTGAGGTGCTACAATAAATACATAACGACAAGGCTGGAAGTGGTTTTGTTGGCATTTTGCAACCCAAGGGGAAGGAGTTTTAAAGATAAATCGGTCCAGCCAAATCATAATCATAAAATCTGTTTGATCTTTCTTAAAGCTGATAAGCTCTGTCAGCATCGTACCAAATTTGTTCAATCTGAGTGGTTTGGTTACCCAGACATTGAGGGAAAACGGGTTGGGGTTCATAGGATTTGGGGCACTATTCTTCGTTTGTCAGTTCTCATGACGTAACCCTGGGTCTTAGTGGGTGCATTATGTTTCAAATCATGGAATATGCCCATTGATTGATTAATAACAGAATGTAGGCGAATATATGTTTTCGTCGAATTCGTTTTCAACCCTTTACGATTTCATTTATATGAAGCTAGATGCAGTAGGGTCAAACAGATCACTGGATGTGTCGTTCGTCTGGCAATGAGTCCGATAATTGGATTAGTCAAGTGAAATTCATTATAGCACGACATGGTCATGTGCACAAATGATCTGCTCCCTCGGTTAAGACCAACGAGAACTGATCCAAGTTCTCAAACTTCCTGGGAAAAGGAGAAGAGAAAATCGTTTGTATACATGACCATGACGTAATATTACGAATTTTGTTTATGTATCCCAAACAGCGTATCAATTTAGAGCTTTCTGGGACTCATTACCACACATGTGACTCACTCTCTTTTCTGTTTATTCCTACTGAATTTTTCTCATTTACCTTATATTTTAAGGGCTTCAAAATTGATTCACCGAAAATGTATTGTTTCTTTAATTACGTAGGGTAGTTACTGAGCAAACTTGAAGTTTGCAACATCAGAGAAATGCAAATGTGGGTATGTTTGCCAGAGGACCTTCAAACCAGACAGTGTTTTCAAGATGTCAAGCGGGACTATGTGGGATATTTAGAAATAGCATGGATGGCGGGAGTGAGAAGATAACTGCTGGAATTGAAAGGGTCATAATGTTTGTAAATGATGAAAATCATAGCATCTTCTATGATATCAGAAAATATAGTAAACCGAATAACACGACAAAGTAAATAATGCAATAGAGGGACCAAATCAAGAATGCGCCATTTGTGGAAGGTACGAAAACGTTCAGTGAGGCCAGGGGGTATTCAAAAGTTAAGAGACAATGGAATTCTCCTAACCTTCAGGTGGTAATAAAAGGAAAAAGGTCAGTCACTCAGACAGAAGTTGGATGGAACCGAAGAAGAATGAGGAGAAGTGAAGTTGGGTGCGAAACGGGTAGCAAGTGTTTCCGCATTATTGTGAGATTTTGAAACCACAGCGGCAGTGGAATTTGTGATAGAATGAAATTCAGAAGGATAGATACCCCCAAAAATCGTCTTGACAAGGAAATCAACTATTCAGTTATTGGTAAAAGAGTAAGTCAACTGCTCTGCTTTGAGACGAATTGGAGCGGGTGGAGACCATTAATGATTAGAAGCTGTATTTCTGCATCACACAACATTGAACCCAAGCATGACTGAACCATTGATAGCATTCCAGTTTTCCGAGCTTGGTTCAATACATTCTTCAAAGGAAAATTGCTAAAAGATAGGAACAGTGACAGACACATGGTGAGTAAATTGGCAGCCATTCCAAAGGTGATATTTGGAAATACACAAACCCTTTCAATTTGGCAGCCCTAGAGCCCAAATTTGCCTTTAAATGTTGTAAATGCAGATGAATATGCGCACTACATGTCCAGTCAGTGGGGGGGGGGGGTTGGTTGTGTAGGTAAAAGGGAAGGTACGAATGTAAGCCTGAGACTGGGCACAAGAGCACGATCACCTGCACGACCGAAGACATGTGCGGAGATCTTAATTAATTGACACAGGTTGTTTACCTAAGCAAATTATTTGAGTTTACGTTTGTATGCCTGAGCCAATCTCGGTTGCGGGTATTTGTGTCTTAAAGAATGGCAAATAGGCATTTGGGATGAAACCCATAATGTTTACAGCGCTTGAAGATAGAGAAACAAAGATGAAGGAGCCACCTCCTTATACCGAAAAAAGTCAATGAGAAGGGGGAAACTACAGATACAGTCAAGACAACTGTGAAAGTGCGGAGTGCAAAATCTTGGTTAGGGGCTGCGAGTGACGATTGTTGATTGATGTAGGCACATAAACCAACTTTGGGGTGAAATGATTTGCGGAGATATAATTTGAAAAGAGGAATTTGTTTTGCTTCTGAAGAGAAGTTTCGGTGAGAAAAAGTGCTAGCGGATACGCTAATTGGAGGAAGTGATGCACAGAATCAACCTAGCAGTTCGAATGGCGGATATTTGCGAACGAAGCGCATGTATGGAAGTGAATTGAGTGCACATAGGTGACATACTCCATGGTTTTGCTGTTCATTTTGAGTTTCCGTTCGAATAATCGGCATCGTGTCTAGGGAGACTGGATTTGCGAACCACATGAGGGTCCAGTGAATGGGTGATACTGTTTTTTCGAGCAATGATGGAACCGTCTATCACTTTTATCTTTTCAATCAATGGGCTGAAAGCAGAGACGCAAGCGGTTTAACTCAATACTACCAAAAAAGGCTGTCTTAAAAGTAGGCACCTATACTATACTAAATCTCTAAAATGGGACAATGAATAAATGACTAGGAACCGGCTAACTATTCAACCGTTTTGGGGTTGGCTGCATCAAACCTGCAATTCAGAGGAATGTTATTGAATAAATTATGCATCAAAACCAAAGTATATCATCAAATAATATATATCATTGTTGAAGAAGGACGATGAAGAGTGTAACATTTAGATATACCTCGGATTTATGTATCTCGATGTCTTAAAATACAATGCCGGGTGTATTAAAAATCCAACCAGACAAAAATTGAGTTATTGGTTTGAAAAAGTTAGCAATTACATGGTAATTTTTATTTGATTTCAGAAGAAGACAAAAACGGAGATCTGAACAAGCATTTTTACTGTTTACGTTTTTGGATTTGGTATCCGTGTTCATGCTGCCGTATTCAGTTTCAGTTTTTACTTCCGTTAACCATGAACTCTGGTGTGCCGGTTTTGGTTGCTGCCGTTTATTCTCCAAAAAGTGTGAAGTGCGATTTTAAGATAATTTGGTTTTATTTTTTTCAGTATAAAATTGTGTTATGACCAGTTATGAAGCAGAACTTACCACCTGGAATGGAACATTTCTACCGTTATGCAACATTCTCCACGTCGCAGGATGTTTGCCAGAGTCCTCTACGTGCGTTACAAAGAGACATATCATTCTCTCCAAGGGGTTCAGCGAACGGGGATGGAGAAATTCGTCCGATCTACGCGAATCAGTTGCAACAGCTGGAATGTCTTATTCGCACGCAGCGAGATTTCCAGAAACTCATGAAAACTAACTACACATCTTTGTTAGACAAGTACAAAAATGCCATGAGTGAAATTGAACTGTTACGGAAACAAGTCACAGCTGTCAACTTGAACAGACTTGCTCAGGAGAAGACCATTTTGGAACGTAAGGTACGAATACATGACAACGAGGCACGCTTGACTATACGATATTTGTATCCCAATGTGAATTTTCGGGAGAGCTTGCATCTCTGTGTATTTACGTACTAATCGGATTATGGTGTCAAGGCAATCAGCAAAGAGGGATACGGTAAATGAATATGCTCAGAAAAAAGCAGATATATTTTCAAAGTGCATTGTCAGTAGAAATTGGATAGAAGGGATGGTTAGATAAGTCAAGATAGTTCCCTGTTTTTCATCTCACACATTTCGACTGTTTATCCCGCCTCGTTGCATTTAGTGAATCTTTTAAATTCTTCATAGAGCTTTAATTTCCGTAGCACTCATGCCTAGTTTTTTTATATTTATCAATCGACCGCCAGAATAATAAAAGGCGATAGAATTAAATTTTTAATTCGCATCTATGGATGTAGCTCTTTGAACATGCTCTTCGTGTGATATATATTCATAAGCGTCAATTCTAGGAAGACTAAATATATATGGACCCTTGAATAAATGCGTTTGGTTTCTTGCCGATCATTAGTCCCATGTATTTCGTTATAGAAAATTAGTGAACTAAGTGCTCAGTGATTGGCGTAAACGATTTTAGGTCTTTTGGTGAGACAGTTCTCAGCTTAGGTTTGGCAAAAGCATAACTTTACAGTCCATTACAAAACTTTGAAGCACAGGCTCCCTGATCTGGTGGTTTCTTGTCTTATTATTGGTGTCATTTTCCAGTTTCATGAACAGATTCGAGCACGGATGGTTCTGGAAAATAGGTTTCGCACACTTCTTCAAGCATTACGTGCAAAATGTTCAGCCCTGGAAAAGTCCCAGAAAAAGTTGTTGACTTGTGAACAAGAGCGTAACGTTTTCAAAGCAGAATTGGAGCAACTAAAACAAAAGAACTCAGTCTTGGAACAACGCTTGACGGACGCGTTGGCTAATCAACAAAGCAGTCTGTCTCACGAGTCCTTTAATGATGACGAGGATAGTACTCGGCATAGTACCTATTATAGTCACAATGGTCTCATCCCCCGGAAAGTGACAATTCAGCGCTCCTACGAAGCACTCAAGGTATGGTTTCTGATTTGAATGTGCATGTTATGCATCTGACCATTAGAAAAATTGTGCTAAGTTATATTAATTCCAAATTTTTGAATACAATTCTCGTAATATATTTTCCGCTATACGGAACATCCGTCATCTTTAACGGCCAATGTAGATTAATATTTAAGCATTGTGATTCTATTTTTTAATTACAATTGAATTTTCAGTTGTCTCCATTCATCTTTAATTAATTTTACGACAGGACTCAAAGAAACATTCGAGTTCAGTGACGAGAAGTATGGGTGTAATAAATACGGTCACCTCCTCCGTTGTAACCAGTCAGCGCCCCAGTCTTCCCATCAACCTTGTGGAGTCCAGTGCAAAACTACCCCAAAGAGTAACTGAAGAATCCTCCAAGGAGCTCCGTCCTGTTGGTCCAAAATCGGTAAGACATTTGGTTAGCGTACTGGGACATTTGTTTTAGGAGTCAATTTACCACCCAACGCTAAACATTTTTCAGGGGCATTATCTTTGACAACAATATGTGCATGTAGCAAAGCTGTTCAAAGGTTAATGTTTTGAAAATAAAATCCCGTAATCTAAACAAGCTTTTTTTCGACAATTCATCAAATAGTTGTAAACCAAGGGAGACTGCCTTGAAATGCTGACACTCGTAGGATTTCTTTGTACTTGGTGTAATACGGTCTACGTCACACTTTACCAAACAATATTGAATGCTCTACTTGTATAATTGTAAGTGGCCAATTGATGAGTTTTCAAAAAATGGCCTATTTTCCTAATTGGATTTTCAATGTCACCATGAAAGTGATTTTTGCGTTCCTCTAGAAAATTGCGAAAATTGAATGGCAAAGAATTTCTTTCATAAGAGTTTTACTTGTGGTTTCCATCTGAATTTATATTTATTAGTACCACACCATTGCCCATTTTCTGCTATATCGAAACCCTTGGGGATAGATGAAATCAATAAATTCTAAGAAGTGTGGAATACCATTTTCGCCAGAGTTATATTCTCCTAAATTAGATGAAAAATCGTGTGAGATTTTTGTGAAAAATAAACAGGATGAATGAATACTGTGTTGCTTCGGGTATCTGCTTCCAGCGTGTACAATTCCCTACTGCTTAGTTACAGGGGAATGCAAAATGATCAGGCTCCCGTATTCTTGATGTATCGAAGAAAGTTCAATATATTTTGATGCTGTCAGCATAATAGTTGAACACTGCACTCGAATTTCAATACTTCTCCACTCTGTTTATCCTGAACCAACTTGCTCTTTAAAATGCTTTTCTGACGTATTAAAATATTGCCCTAACCAACTGCAATATGAGGCTCATCACAGAAGTGAGTACATGGCGTCCATCGGGACCTACTATCCTATTGGTTATGATAGCCTTACAGAAATAACGCACAATTGATTCATGGTTAAAGTGACCAAATGCTCACGCTAATCGCAGAGAACTTGACGGAACCGAGACGTCCAAGTAGATCACTGCAATGCGTTGCCAACTCTTGCACATTCGAAGAAAAATATGGATAAAATGAGATTCAGAAGCGGTACCTTTCGTGAGATCACTGTCAGCACGCATGGGTCGCATGAAGCTGATTCAGTTTGTTCAAAAAGTTAAACTCTCTGATGAGTAGGCACTCACTCATTTTCATTTCTAATGACACCATTTACGATTGCTGATATCTGCGTGTGTTCCTAACTTGGGCTATCTAGTCATTAAACAGTGCCATGTGTGCGCCACACTCGATGAGATGTGATTGGTTGAATGTGACGTTGGTTTGTAAATGCCGAAACCATANNCCCCCCGCGAGATTTTCGGATTATCGCTGCTCCCACATACACCATCATGACCATTTTTGAGAAGATAAAGAAGAAAACGAATAAAAACACCAAAGTACGAAGTCTTACAAACTATCTTGAATTGTAACGGAAATATCCGAAACAAGCAGAGCTTTCATTGCTGCAAAAGTATTGCCCTCCCACTGGCTTCACCCTCCCAACTCTGTTCTGAAATGGGTGCAGTGGTAATCCGGGGTTTGTAATTCGACATGGCAACTGAAAACCCAGTTACAGAGTGGTGCCAACCTAGTAACGGTGACCGTTTGGTCAATTCACTCTCCATGTCCTTGAAAGAACAAAGACATTCAAGTTGGTCACTGCAAGGCATTGCCAACCATGACTCCATGGTAGAAGCATACTGACAACCCCAAATCCAGAAGTTGATGCCATTTGTGATATCAACGTCACCACACATACGTCAGCCAGACCGTGTGATCGGTTCCGGTCGCACGGTGGAACGATATTTGAAGCGCGGACAGCTAAAAGTCAGCCAAAACAGATTGGACATCAGAAAAACACTTGAAACAGAGGTGAGATGATGAGAAGAGTGGGATGAGAAGGTTTATAGCTCTAAGAAATCTACGAACAGAAAAACTTATTGTGGTCTCAAACTAACGAGACTTGGGAAAACGAATGGAATTTCATACACACGAGGGACGAAAAGAAATTTAATTTAATTTAATTTAATGTGGAAACAGCAAAAGGTAAGTAAGTGGCTTAGAGATCGAAAGTTCTTGATGGCATCAAGTATCGGTCCAACCGAACTCGCCCTACCTCGAGATTCTGATGTATATATTCCTGCATTGGAGCCAGGTCTGAAGCTGACAATGAAATGGAATAGTCACCCTGAGGCCAATTCCGGCATGATTTCGCCATAATTTATTACTTAGAAACTAATAAATGATGATTATTATTTTGCGGAACCAAAACAATAATGTGGCCTGAGTGCAGCCCAGGTTGGAACCCAATAGAAAACTACACTCACACTCCAGAGTATGCACCACAAAACACGAAATAAAGGTGTTGTTTGTTAAGGAACGGAGTACTATTTGAGAATAATAGAGTTCCCTCGATGGGTTAAGTTCGTGGGGTGCAATTCTTTTGCACTGGTGGAAATTCTGTTTTTTCGACTTATTTTCGTTAAAATGCAATCCAATTTATTGAGGATTCGTACTTCGGATTTTCATTTGACCGCTGTCTAGATTCTCAAAAATGAGGGCAATCCAAAAGTCTTGTGAGGATGTGAAATACATTTGTCCCTGGTTGTAAATTCTATTATGAATATAGTTGGGTTTTCAAAAAGCGGGAGCATATTGCAAATGAGGTTTGCGATGGGCGTGAACGACCAGAGATTTACCTGTAATGTATGATGCTGGATGTAGGATTTAAGATGGAAGTTTTACTGAATAATTTAAGCTTTCAGTTCACAATTATTTTTTGTAATGGTCTAAACTAAGTATTTTTCATCAATACAGAAACAAGACAAATATGGCGAAATGTTAACATTTTGTTTGATGTTCCTAATCACTGACTTAAAATAAACAGGCACATACATAGCACATGGGGTTGTTCAATTCTGTTGAGTGAATGTGTACAAGCATACAAAGATGAGTGAAATTAGAAGCAGATGGTTATCCCATGGCAAGTGGATTGATTGCATCAAAAGCTTTTGTATGCTGAGTATGGTAAAATAAGGTACTGCCACTTCACAAGCTTTAATGATGTCACCTCAAATGGTGATGCAACGTTTGCAAACAAAAAACCAAGCTCGGCGAACAGGCGCAATATAACTTTTGTATGCATAGGGTTGGGTGTTGTAACCAAACAAGCCGTGCTTCACTAATTGCCAAAAGTGTAGCATTGCGATTACGTAATAGTGGTTTGAAAATTTAATCGGGGTCAGTTGTGTCTTGTTCTCATGAGATGTTTTTCAATCGATGACCCTGGATTTCTTGTGTTCAGTTGACCACCAATTATTGGTTGCGTCATCGATTTCACCAAAAACTTTGTAATCTGTTTGAACATCCGTTGTGAAAGCTGGAATTGATTTGGATAAACATAAACATGGTTGGAAACCCGGTTCTTTCTCACACACCATATAGCACATTAGATTTGTAAATCCCAGTCAACGGACGTGTATAGTTAGACAGGTGGTCACACGTAACTCGGGGTCATCAATTGCAAAACACGTCATGACAACCAAGCACATAATTGATCCCGCTTCCTTTTTCAAACCGTTGTTACGTGATTGTAATGCCAAACCGTTTGCGATAAGTGAGGAGTTTCTAATCCGATTACATAATCCCGTTCTGTGCGCCCAAAAGTCGTTGGTCCAATCAGTTCACTTGCCGTGGAGTTGACCTATATTTTGTAATTCTAATAGTCCCTGTCTAACTGTACATGTCGGTTCACTAGGATTTACAAATCTAATGTGCTATAAATATGCTTGTTTGTTTTACGTCAGCGATTGAGAAGATTAAACGAAATGTTAACATCTCGTGACATATGTCTTCTTTTGGCTTTGATGCGATGGATAAAAGGGACCCAGTGTTTCAAGTCACACTATATACCGGTTCTCGTGCACTTTCGGTGACGCACATATAGGTAGGACAAACCGTCAGATCTCGGCGGTGAAAAGGAATTTCGTGATGTGATTCAGTATCACGAAGTGAATGCTCGTGCTTCTCTCTCTAAATCCCAGAACCCACAGAGAGTAAAATTCTTCTAACCCTTCGCTTGTTCTCAGGTTTTTCTTGATCGGTCAACCGCCGAACGCTGAAAGGGAAAACTGGAACATGAATTTATGAAAATAATTCTTTACTGGTCGGAATAAACTCTGGTTTGTCGTCCAGCACGCATGACTAGTACTTAAAATAGACAAAAAAATGGTTGTTAAGTTGGTATAATGTTATGTATTTTACGACAGAGTCACGACTTGATCTGTGTTCTAGCCTTCTCGATATCAATACCTGTCTTGAATTTGACTTGAGATGATGATAGAGTCTCAGCAGGCCACTTCAGACATTTGCTACTTTAGATTTCCAAATGAGGAAAAACTCACGGGTGGTTAGAAAAGTAGATGCACTTTAATCTTTGGAAGTAACGCTGCTCGGTTTGACTGATCTAGTTATGAAGCTGGCTCTCGATTGTGTACGGAGATCTCTGAAGTCAAATTGAACCTATTTGTTGGTGTTGCAAACTAGGTATTAAAACAAGCATTCCCTCCTGAACTATCCGCTCCCTTGAAATTTCCTAATTTTTGCAGATTCATCGTTTTTGAGTCTCCTGCATTATTTAATTGGATTTTTATTCTCTGAAAGTCAATTTTAAACAATTAAGTATAAAATAAGCTCAATCTTTTTCAACCACTGATTGATGTGCATATTCATTCAACTGTGGTGCAAAAATATTATCGTTCTACTTAAGTGATCCGCAACCAATCGCTTTTAGCACAATACTCAGAAAGACTTTTTCCTTCTGAATTAGCTATTAATCATGGATATACCATTTTCATGGGTTCTTGTGCTTTTGTTTCACTGAAATTTCCCATCATAACATTTGAGAAAATACGAAATCGTGAACGAGCTCGTCTTTGATGACTTCCTCTTCTGGCTGATACAGTTATATAAATGACATGACATCTAGTTATATCACGTATGCATAACATTTGTGTTGGATGAATGGGAATGGGATGAGGCACATGAGGGTTGGGCCCGGGTCAAGGTTAGTCATCACCTGTTCGGTGAGAATTCAATCCCAGGACTGGAAATGACTTTTTTCATGATCCCGTGGCCAAACAGGCGATGGTTAACCTTGATTCGATCCCAACCCTCGTTTGTCTCATCTCCATTCCCATCCACCTAACACCAAGTTTGTTTATACACTACACACATCACACGTTATGCAAGTGTGATATGCCTGCTTTTACAACTGGATTAGCTAGAAGAGAAAGTTATAAAAAAACGAGCTTGTTCGCTATTTAGTAAAAATTAAAGCATTTTAAAGACAGCAGTACTTGGGTACGCATATAAATGCTAACAGACATATAACGCCTTTTCAATCCTTTCTAGTGTTGTACCGCTTTCAGTCAGGTTCCAGAACTACATGGAAAATTCTTCTGATTAGATGTGAATTCTCGAATAAATATACTCATTCGAAGTTTTTAAACATTTTCCAGCAAGGAAGCAACTGCCTACGATTACCTCGTCAGATTGATTTTGGGCTTTCCCCCGAATTTTCTCTTCTCATTTCAACATTGTTGTGTTTAGGCTCTTTGTTTTCATTCACTGCTAGTTCGAACAGCCAATTGACTAACTCCTTTTACTGCTGCTGACTGCTTTACGCTGAGATCTTGATACAACTGTGAAGTCTGTGGAATATACAAGGCGCAGGATTTTACCTTCGAATTTGCGTATTGTCTAACGTTTAGGGTATTTGATCTAATTTTTGTTATATCATGCGAGGAAAAAGATTAAACGAACGGTCGAAACGACCGGGAAACAAAAGTTAAGTTGGGATCGTTGATGCTGGTCCTGCTGTTGCTTTGTGTGTTTCCCTTAGTTCGATCAGTTCTTGCATATATTCATTCTTAGCCCCTGAAGATACTACTGGAGTACCAGGTTAGTTACCTTAAAGCCTTCCGTTATATTTCCCGGATCGTATCGTTTTGCTTTTTGTTGGTCAATCCAAAGGCTACGAAATCACCTAATGTTTTTTGTTTTCT
>UZAN01040300.1:24019-52938 GCA_900618425.1 Echinostoma caproni
CGCCACAACATGATGATGACAATTATCCTTCAAGTCTCGCTTCCTGTCAACCGTCTGATAGAGTCATATAGTATATACAGGGCATGCAGCATACGTTCCCATTCCTACTTCAAAGCAATCTTCAACGATCCGAAAAATTTGTATTGTCCTGTTGTGTCCGCTATCCTCTCAAGCGGATTCCACAAACATTCCATTTCATTGAGATTCGGTAACCGCGGAGGCCGCTAGACCGTCTAAGCCTGATGATGCACACGTTACTTGTGCACAACGACGGATCGATACGCACACACATAACAGTTTTAGAGAATCACCTGGTTAGGTGTGATTAACAGTTTGTGGGATCAGAATTTTCTAGGTGAACTTGACCATTGACGATGTCGTTTCAAACTACCAGTTCACTTTGACGTTCCCATCAGAGGGCTTGCCAGAAGTTCACTGAACCTCCATTGCGGTGTATTGTTACTGTGATAATATCAGTTTTATGATATCTAGCCAAATAAGTGATTCATTGTTCCAAATGCTATATTTTATTCGTCCCTGCTTATGGTATTCTTAGGGCATTTTAGGGAAGTCCAACGAACAAAGTAACGGAAGTGCTCCTCCTTTTTCGAAAATTCGTGTCCGTTGAGTCAGTACAACACTTGTGCTGGCCAGATAGTGCCATAGGTAAGCGATCGTAGCCGCCGAACTAGATGAGACAGTATTCAATTCCGAACCGAGGCATGTAGCCTTGGAAAAAGGGGTGGCTTTTGACTGTCAGCGCTTGCCGAGTGGCTTCCTATTGGATGGCTTCAGTCTGTCCTGTTGGGCTATCTACATTCGGTTAAATCTGTACGATTCGGATTCGAGCTAGAACTTTCAACTACACGTACCGTACGTCAGAAAAACCCACAGGCTGGTTTGCTTATGAGTTCGCAGTTATAACTTTGGAGCAGTCAGCTATTCATTTAGCCGTTTTAGACTCCAGTAAACCTAGACAAGTGGTCGCAAGAATTTGATCGTGTATCCATTTCACACAACCGTATATCGATTGGAGTGTGGTTGGCTCAGTATTACTGCCACGTTCTGGATCGATTGGTGAACTTGACGGGAGCATTCACACTTGGTTGAATAAGACTGTTCCGCTTTCTGTTTACGTATGTATGTTTAGTTAGATTTTTTGATTAGTCGTGCCGTTTTCTCCGGAAGGTTTCGATTGCATTTCTTACACTGGGTGATGCGAACTATACTCTGTTCGCCTAGTGGCATGCATCACAGTTGGTGGATTCGATCTCACATCCATACCAGTTTACATTTGGTGGAGGTGTGGGCTTTTTTATCGCATTATATGCCATTATGTTTTTACGGCAGGCTTGAGCAGAAATGATACAATATTTACCAGGCGTACTCCCACGAAAATGACGTATATTTACCACCTTGTCACTAAAGCTTTTCAACATGTGTTGATAGCGTTGCTGTGATACGAGTATTGACATGTTTAGCGTAGGATCTTCCTAAAAGAGATGCAGACAGCTTGACATTACCAAGCTTTTCAACCCAGCAATGTTGGTAGACTATCGAAGTAAGCTAGTCGTAAGGAAGTGTAGAATAACATTGGACAACCATCCTGAAAGTAATGCATTCAGCCGGTGTACACAGTTGTAATCTAACACGATTATTTGTAAGACAATGAGTCTCCTTTGGTTCTGTCAGACTTCTTGAAGCGCGGCCGACAATCCATGCAGACGGCAAGCATAGTGAACGGCGCCTCTCTTTGAAGCCTAACTTAAAACCGTGAAGCCTGGTGGGTGCGTCATACAAAGGCCGTAAGATGTTGCCCATCCAGGCAGATCCTGTTTAACGACTATTTCTTTTCGATAACGGTTGTTTGTGCAACATACTCCGCGTATGTCGGGATCATTGCAATAGTAAAGATGAGGTCAAATGTTGTGTTCCAGGATTGGATAGTCTTTCTGTGAGTAAACCACTGCACTGTCACGTTTGAGCTGACTACGACACATCCCACGAGCGATCGTGTAACATGTACCCTGCTGTCTTTTTATTCTCTGACCGCAAGAAACATTAAGTTGGAGAAACTGTAACGTGAATTAGAGGCTTTTAAGAATTTGGGTCAAGATCTTTCCAACCGATAGATTTTCCTCCTTGACTTATCGCAGCAGCTTACCAGAGTTTAATTGCTTTGTTTACTCCGGGCATATAAATTATCAAATACTATGCGAAAAAGAAGCGTTTAGATCAACATATTTATCAGTACCTGCTCAATGTGTCATCAGAGCCATTTTCTGTGCATGCCTTCTTTTCGTAATCATAAAAGGCGATTCGATTTTTGGAGTCGAATTCATGTAATAAGTTGACGGTCGAGATTTTGTGATGTGTTCAGCATACCACCAGCAGCTTGCTGAAGGAGAATTGAAATCGCGCACACTAATTCCCTTTGTAGAAGACTGAATTGAAGTGTTGGTGACAAAGTTGCCTTCAGATTTCTAAAAGTACATTCAGCATTTTCCTTTATTTATTCCACTCTCTAAGGTCCCAGTTCTGTATTCGTTTTGGGTTTCACTTTTTCGGAGTTTGGTTAATCAGTATATTGTCTAGCGCATCCTACTGAAAAATCAAGTACTATTTCAAGGGGTATTACTTTACCAAATTTGCTCAAAATCCTGTGAATGTTTGGAGGAATTGTATTGGGTTCTAACAAGTCACTCCTGGCGTGACATCCCAAAAATGTTCTTATACGATCAAAATTTTCAGATCGTGGCTGCTGAAGACGGTCTCTGCCTTACGGAGGTATTTAACCACTCATTTGAGAGAACAGGAAGTCAAATCTATGAGCCATTAAAAAGAAACTGGTTTTGTTAGGTCAGGAAACTCTGATTCAAAATTGTACATGACTAGGTCTGTGAGCTAACCATAGGATTCGTATATATGCGATCGTCGGCTCTACTGAGTGATCGAGTGTATTTGACATACTATACTTAGAAGCCTCATTGGAAGGGCGTATAACCGATCGACGAGACACCAGTCTTCGATAGATTATGAAATCTTAACCCCGGCCTCCAGCGTTTTTTAATTAAATTCTTCTCTTCAAGGTTCGGAATAAGGTCTCTGATAATCACCCGCTATTCTGGTTTGGATGAATGGATAAAGCAACTATTCATCACACAAACAGCTTACTCTCGCTGTCATTTTAACTTTTTGTGTTACTCATAATGTGATTATGCCGTGCCCGCCGGTTTTTTTTCGCGCTTCTCTCCGTACTTCTGCCCATTTTACGAGAAGTACAATAACAGGTCGGTTCATTGTCACTGGTGCTGGCACTCTCCATAGGGATGCACGTTCTCTTGCTCTTGTCAATCCACCAGTTATTTGAAATCCCTGAGGAGTTAATTCGGGTCCCGTGTAAACCGCAAACGTATTGATCAAATCGTTATCATTAGTGAGATGCTTAAGCATTATTTCAATTTTCAAATGCAAATTTACTTTGATTTGAAAGCAATGTGTGCTGTAAATAACTGGTTTGCTTATTGAACAATAGAGTGCTTGAACATTGTTTTTGTGCTCAGAAAAATCTGCCATCACAGATGAGATCGCCTCTGAACCTGTAATCATCCTTCGTCGTTGTTTGTCAGCTGCAGTGATGGTTGGAAAGCTGTCGCAGTAAACTAGCTTCTCAACTTTACCAAAGGGAATGTGTTACCTGAAATGTATTTCAGCTATGCACAATGGATTGGAACCTCTAAAGGGTAAGATGGTTACTGGTCCAGTAGACGCCAATGATTTAAAGGTGTGTTGGCAGTGCAAACTGCGATTGGTGATTTTGGCGACTGGGTTTTTAATAAGGTTTGTTTCCACCCGGTGCAAATACCCCATCGTGCCATAATTAGCACAAACTGCCAGTTGTCTTACATAGTAAATGGGAAACCGTTGACAACAGATAAATAGGAGGCCAGTAAAAGCTCATTTATACTACTGATGGTCAATAAATTTCGTGGTCATGTTTAAAGGGTTACTTAAAAATGACCTATTCGTTGGTGAGAGAAGGGAACCAGATTTGTAGCCGTAATTTGTGCAATGGTTTTTTGCTTTTTTGCTCCATAGATTCTTCTCAATCTTCTAGTGCACAATTCAATGCCTTCCATGGTTTCCAAAGGTCTCCCTTTCGGATCCCGATGTCCTATGCAACTAGGCACTGTCCGCCTTGAGCCTAAAACCACATGGGATCAATTGGATGCACGTGTGGGAACAATTCTGAGTAGCTTCGCGCACAAGATCGCTGAAGCGACCGATGGAAACCGGTTCTCAAATGTTTTGCGATCCATAAATGGAACCGATAGTTTGCTCGTCTCTCAAACATGCAACGGTCAGCCGAAGTTAGATCAGTCCGTGTGGAAATCAAATGTCCGATTTGAACTGGGTATGCCTACGGTTTGGTGTTTCATGTTTGTTCTTTTTTGTCTCAAAGAAAGTTAAATGAACATTAGCCACATAATAATCATATTTGTCTGTGCACCGAGTTAGAAAGTTTGCTTGCAAAAGTTTCATTATCAACCATGGGACACATTTAATATATTTGCTGACTTTATTCTGTCGCTTTATTTTTATAGCTTATTCTTAGGCAGCTGGGTTTGTTGTACAGGTTGTTCCCATTCCTGTTCGCTCTTTACTCTGGAGTCCGGGGTATTTTTTCCGGTCTTGAGTAGTCTTTTGATCTATTGTGTGTTTGTGACTTGACGCTTGCTTGACCAGAGTCACGTGAGTCACATGACTACATGTGATATAATTCAGCGGGTCTATTCACCAAGTTGTTCGTAGTGTTAAGCCTCTGGCGTGTTTTCACCAGGTTGAGCTAATGAGCGTTTTACTCTCCAAACGTCTTATAGTGAAATAAGAGTGTCTATATTTCATTCTTCTTTTTTATTGTATCGGCAGAAATTTGGTTTTAATTTTTGGTATATACTCATCAATAGAGGAGAAAAAGGCGTTCGGGAAGAAATTATTTTTCAGTTAGTAGATGTACGATAATAATAATAATAATAATCATAATAATAATAAAGATAATGACATAGGGGCAGAGCAAGCCAGTCCTATAAGACCATGTTACATGGTATAGTTACGTACACATCCACCCGATGCACATATCGAAAAGAAACTTCATTATCATAATGAATTGGGCGTTGTTGGTGAGGGCACGTGTTCGCGCATGCCAAGACCGCCAATCTTCTCAATTTCTGTATTGTTGTATGGTTACGAACACATTTTGGAAATTTTACGGTATATTTTTAAACCCAAAAAATGAAAAAAGCAAAAACGGTAGTTAAGCTACACACTTTCCGAAAATGAACGTTCAAATCGTACCAATAGCAAAAAAAGAAACAGCGCAAAAGAAGAAATTTTTATGGGTGCATAACTTCAAAGGTCTACAGAGACAGTTATTCCAATGAAGTCAACATTTCGTTAAACTAGTCGACATAATTCAAGATATTCTATCGTTCTTAAACAGCAAACCTAATGAATTTGGCTGACGTTTCACATCTATGTAAATTATTGCACGCCAAGCATAGGTGGCATGGAAGTGTTATTGAGAAATTGTGGATTTGAGGTCCTCATCAGATTACTGTTTTCATACTGACAAACATCGTTGATTTGATTATATCCAACTTTGAAATTGTTTGTTTTCGCCATCTTAAAGCTGCGTTCCTTCTAAATCATAAGCCAAGTCAAGCAGGCCAAACTATTCCCGCTTGTTGGTGATTGCTCTCACTGTCAAACCGATAGCTCGTAAGACTGTGATCCCTTCCTCAGGTAGTATGATGAACTTCCAGCGGAAAAGCTTGTGTGAAATTTTACTGATGTTTTGGCGAAGCTATTGGGTGCTTGGTTTTTTTCAACGTTATATAAATACATAAAGATTGATTGAGAATGGGGGGAGTCAGTTTGCCAACTGATTTACCTGCTATTCCTTCTGTTTATGCTTTATCATTTTCACGTCATCTTTATTTATTTACACATGGTGTGATGCAGTTTATTTTGAATAAAATTTAAGCGTCCATGCTCAAGTCACGAGCATATTGCCAACATATTTTTGCTTCGACATTATACTGACTCGTGATTTGTGAATATATTGCAACCGTCACAGGTACTTGAATGTTCATTTCACGTTCTTTCTCGGTTCACAGGTGAGCTTCAGTGGTTCATGGGATCTCCACCAACCCATAATTTGTTGAGTATTTACAACCTTCAGTTCTGTTCCACTCCATTCGATCTCTGCATGGGTCTGCGGTCATCCTCATCCAGTTTAAAAACAAATTCCTCAGATCGGTCAACTACTGAAGAGGCACAATCGCAACTACGACAGGAGATCGTACTGACTTTGGATTCAATCACTGAGGTCTCCATGCAAAGCGGAGTCTCAACAGCTTATCTCCGAAAATACTTGGATGCTGTGAGTCTTTGTCCAGTGATTGTTCTAATGCAAGTTTGAACAAGTCAACAATTTATAATGAGCTGTCCTACTTCTGGATGCTGTTATATTTTCTCTTTGGTTAGTTCAGTTTCGAAAAAAGAGAGTATTGTATTGTGTTGCTGCAGAAATTGATCCTCGTCAGCTACCGAAGAACCTTAAAAATACATTCAGAAAAAGACTATCGATCATATATGTTAACCCTGTTTACCGTATACATTCGACCACTGCGCACTGATAACTGAGTGAAGTTTACTGATAAAAACAACTGCAAACCCGTAGACCGGAAGAACCGCAATGGAGTGACATGGTCACCATAGTGCTTCCAGGTTATATGATTGTTTTTTATGGAAAATAATACAAACTTAATCATATAAATCTGATCAGTTTTCAGAGGGCTCCATGCTACTTGCCCACAGGATTCACTGAATGAATGGAAACCACAGGTTTGGAGATCTTATATTCCTCTATCTGACAAAATGCAGCAGGTGTACAAGGCTGAGCGCATAGAATATGAATAGACGAAGGTTTACGCTCTACTTTCAGTCCATACGGCATTCGCTAACTGTTTTAGGGAGATTAAGTTTGCTTACTTCCTGTAGGTTTATTGGATCAGTGTTCTTGGTTTTAAACTCTTCCATTTACTCCTCCTTTATTGGTGGACCGAATGAGTAACCAAAAGGTGAGACTGAAACCATTCAGGTCGGGTCATTCTACATGATTTAACACGTTCTAGCTTCTCGATTGGATTTTCACTATTTTGCATGATTGTTTTTTTAATAACACGACTTTCGTATGCTTCTAGACAGACTATTAGGTCAAAAGTACTCATCACAGTTCTAAAAAATAATAAACATCGAATAACCTCGATCCAACATATGCAAGAAAACAGATCCAGAATTGAAAAATGCTACATTGTTCTCACGTTGCTTTGTTTTCTTTTCTATAAGAGCACGTGTTCAGTGAAGAAGTAAACAGAATCTATATGGATTTCTTCTAACAAGGATTGTAGAAAAACGACATTGGGTACTTTCAGTGGAATCGGCAGTCAGAAAAATCAGCGTGCATGGGATTTCTGTGGTGATCGATAACTTTTCCAAGTACCTTCGCCCATGCAATACATTGAAGAGCATACGGTTTATCAAGTAAGGTTTCGAGGAAAATGGTGAATATTCAACCGATCGTTGCCCAACTAGAGCGCAGTGTTTTGTAGTTCTTTTAAGCAACTCAGGAAAAATGATGGGTAAGTAGTGTAAAATAATGGGTGTGTTTAAAAAGAAAAATTGCTCATGGATTACTATAATATTGTCTAAGCTTCCGAGTTTTATTTTACTAACACAGCAATCTACGCCTGAGATACAGAAGACGGGGTTCTCCAGTGAAGCATTACGATCAAGGTATGGAGTCAATCGGTGAAGAATAATTCAGAAAAAAATATCGAACGATAAACTTATGGATTTTACAAGACACTGCATCTATAGCGAAATATTTTTTTTTGTAAGTGCACGGGAGGAAGTCCCGTGTGGGTTGTTGATGGAGCAATGAAAAGACAGAATGGTTGAGTGAATGAAAGAAAGACACAAATGTACATGGAAAGAATACAGGAACTGGCAACTTGTGGTATTGTTTTTCACAAAAGTCTGACGCAAGCCTGTGTGCTAGTTAAATGATAATGCAACAAGCTTTATAAAAAAGAAAAACGTTCCATGCTTTGCATGTGGGCTGAATACTGCAAGGTTGCCCAGGCCAAGGAAGGTGACTTTTCTTGAGGAATTCACAACCGGAATCTTCGGCTAGCCAAAACCTGAGCCGCAAGGCAGCCGGGCGGTGTGGGAAAGTTGCAACCGGTGTCCAGTCCATCGGATCATGCACCCTTTGGACCGGGTCAAACGTCCAAGGTGCCCAATACACCTTAATGCTCAATCGAGCCACAACCAGTAGGGCTTCCTCATTAGAGGCTATTTGAGACGCTGGGTCGTATGTGAGCATTTTGCGAGGTTCAAGGGAAAGGTAACCAGCCGCAACCCAAGACACCCATTCCCGACCATACTGAGGCTTGTGGTATAGGAACAATCGTCATAGACCACGAACAATCGGGCATTTAACAAGACAACAAAAATAGTCAACAAAGAGATCTTCATTCCAGCTAAGCCATGGTAAATGTGTTTCAGGTTGCATGGACGTAGGAAGCCGCAAAAGTTCTTTTTGTGTGATGGGTAGGACAATAAACGTCGTTGAATGACTTGGAGATAACCGCTGATGATGATTGAATTCGGCATTTCGTTCATCTCTGTCGACACTACCCGCTTATACCCACACAGTATTCGGACACCTTTAGAAGTACGTTTAACACCATGATTCCCTAGAATGTGTTCTGTAACGAACGCATCAAGATATTTTACTTCCCTTCTGGTGAAACCGTTACATAACATGACAGTCTGGCAATCCCGCGCTCTTTTTATCCGCTTATATGTTTTATTAGTGAGGGTGTTGCATTATCATTGTGAATGAACGCTCTTCATGTAGGACAACATGGATTGAATACAGGGTAAGTCTATAGAAGCAAGCAACCAAAAGGGAACCATGAGGAAATGGTAGGCGGACATCATTTCAAAGAATCAGCCTAACGGGATGAAAGAGTACAGTGCAGGATTTTGATATGCCTGGATTGAGTACATCTACGACATGCATTTCGAAGGTAGATTCGGTGGACAACGCGCATAAAGCGATTTTTAGTATAACAAAAATACAGGGATAGTAGGTTATAACCCATTTTAAATAAGAATTTCTTTGATTCGAAGCAAAGTGTAAATCATGCAGATCAAAAGGATTTAATCCATTAAAATTTGCGACGGTTACGTGAAGACTGTTATCCTTTGAGGGGATTGGAATAGACTTGAATGATTCGTGAAGGAATTAATGTAACGTCGTGAACGGGAAAGTTTCATGTGAATGTTTGTGGATTAATTGCTTATTAATCTAGAGAATCAAGGCTAACAAACAGTGCCATTGGCAGAATGGCAATCCAACATACCACCTCGTGAACTAATAATGGAAGTGACCGCATTTCATTCGTTTTACTTTCGAGTGGTTACTCTCTGACTGAAACCCCTTAGACGACCGATTTCGACGAGTTTAGTGATATCAACAATTCGATTTATTCAATATTCTCGGGAACACGCAGAAACATACAAGGATCCAAGACGGAAGTCAGATTAGCTAGTTTACCAACCAATGATCGTATCTTTTTGCTGATCAACATAGCAACAGTTACCGTGCGACTACCACCTTTCATCCAGCCGGTGCATGTCAGTTTCTCGATTCGGCGGGAAGTTTGTTCATATCTAGGTATCCACATATCTGCTGTACACAGGCTTTGGATCTCACCATGTGAAACGCTCTTTTGTTTATGAGTGACGAAGTGACATAAGCTTCGATGCAGCGGCTAGTGAGGGGTAAACTAATGTAACGCAGCTAGACTAAAGATGTGCCTCCAAATCTCCAGTTATCCAACAGTTTTCCCCGTTACAAATTGTGATGTAGAAAAAATTATTGAACGCTGATACATGACGATCATTGACATAATCGTTTAAACTATACTCGGATTGATTGATTGCGTGAGGAGTTTTATTGAAACATGTAATGCACTGCTTGCCTACTATATGTTAACCATGCGTGTTGAGAATTGGATCTTCTTCACATAAATGCTCGAATCTGTCAAATTTCCTCAATTCGGTAACCTGAAGACAAGCTGAATAGATGCTTTTTCAAGTGTGATTTACGTTTCTTGATATGTAAGATTGATGTCTATCACAAGATGATCGCAGTTGTATGCGAAGCAGACCAAATGTGAACTGAAATACTCGGAATTATTGCATTCGCACTAGTTTGTGAAATCCAAAGTGTTATACCGCATCAATAGATTCTGGTGGGAGTCATCTCCTCAACTGGTCATCATAGTGTAGTCTGTACTAAATCAACTCACTCTTCTTGGCTTATAAATTTCATTCAGTTCACTGAGTGGTCCATTGAGGAAGTACATTAGTTCTAGTAAAAGAACGTAAAGTGAACTTTTTTGGATTGTTTCGCAGTAGCTAAACAGTTGACGAAACAGATTTAGAAAATCAGAGAGTTGTTCCGGATTTCAGTGTTATATACAAAATAATCTGGTGTTTGTATATATATATATATATATATATATATATATATGTATTTAACACCGGCTTGAGATCAAGCAAGGCGCCAACGCCATAACAATATCAACAATAACAATAACGAGCGGAGGGGGTTGGGATACAGAGTATAAGAAAAAAATGTAGCTGTCAGAATAGGAAATTACGAATAAATGGAATAACAATTTTCGGGGTGTTCCACCGTAAACTTTTTGATTTTTTTTGTTTTTACGGGGTACGGCATTTCGATAGACAGACCTTCCAGCATTTGTGCCACTGACTTGTATTCCGAGCCATATCTCTCAGCGTCTCTAACCAACCACAATCCTCATCCCTTAGGCCCCAACCTGGAAGGCGGGCTGCACCAACCGAGGCCAAAGCTAGAGCCAGCTTCTCCATGCCTCTAGCTCATGTCATGGTTTGACCGCCGTGGCGCTTCTTCCACCCTTGCCGAAACGTGCGAAGAGAGCACGGAAAGGTAGTCGATGGGCAGGCATACGCAATACGTGACCAAGCCATCGGAGGCGGTGTAGTGATTTCTTCTGTTAGAGAACGACTATTCACACCCAACACACGACGACGGACATCCTCATTGCTCACCCGGTGTTCCCACCAGACACGAGCGATGCTTTGGAGACTTCGGTGGTTAAATACAGAAAGTCGATTAGCATCCTCAGTTCGGAGAGGCCATGTCTCGCAACCGTAAAGCAGAACACTACGACCTGCGGCGATGTACAACCCACCATTAGGGAACAGTCGGATGTCATGGCGGCGCCACAGGTGTCGCAGGTTGTCGAAAGCTGCTTTAGCTTTGGCTATTCGTGATGTGATCTCGTCCCCAACACCCCCACCAGCTGCGATCAAGCTCCCGAGGTACTTAAAACTCTCAACTGCTTCTAGCTGATCACCACAGTGGGTGAGTGCAGGCACAGTTTCCTGCTAGTCTTGAACAAGCACTTGGCACTTTGATGGTGCAAAGTTCATACGATACCTGGGTACCTCTATCGCCAAGTGGTGTATACAACCCCGCCATTTGTAACTTATAGCGATGTGGTCGATCTGCGTCCGTATCTGACTCGAGGAGGGCGGACGTCAAGTGGCGTACCGGGAGTTGGAGCGCCTGAAGTTCGTACTGGTTAGGATTAGACGATGGTCGGAACAAAGTTTCAGTTTCAGTTTGAACAACCATTAACCATGCACTTTTGTGCGACGATTTTGGTTGCTGTCTTTTGGCTGCCCATTGGGATGAAGAATAGGAGAAAAAAGGAAAGTCGAAAGTGGAGTCGAAAGGAAAATGGAGAAGTTCAGTGGACTAAGGTTGCAAAGAAATTGAGGAGATGCACGAACCCCACTGTTTACGACACACAGCCATATCGCTCAGTGTCTCTAACCATCGGTTACGATCATCCCGAGGTCCCCAGCCAGGGAGCCTAACAGGACCTATGTGACCCAGTTTCCTGGTTAGGGTTTTCATACCCTCGTGCCAGGTCTTAACTTGACCACCCTTGGCTTTTTTCCACTCGGTATCTGCTTCGGCGAACATCGCTCGCCGTGGTAATTTACCTGGTGACATGCGTAGCACATGTCCCAGCCAACTTAATCTATGGAGGTCGATCACTTGCTCCAGTGGGCGACCGTATTTACCCAAAACTCTGTCCCTAACCTGTCCCTAACCGGAACAAAGAGCCCACAGCCGTTCCCCATTTTCCGAGCGATAGGAATTTAGTCCGAAAGGACGGCCCAGATGCGTCTCACTCGAAGTCAGTCGGCCTACTCTAGCATTCATGTCTCCTGCTAAAGTCACGATATCAGCCCGACTCACTTTACGTAAAAGGTTGTGTAGGCTATGATAAAATTCATCTTTGACTACATCTGGGCCACAGTCCGTTGGGGCGTACGCCGACACGACAAACAGGTTTCGCCTATCGGGGCGACGGCTGTTTTCTTTGCACGAACCTCTTAATCTCACTGCGCACAACCTACTGTCGACTGGGATCCAATACAGAAGCGCGGCTTCTCACTGAGAGCCATACCAATGCCAGCAAAACCGGAAGCCGCAGCCTCAGGGTCCCCAGAGAGGCGTAAATGAAACTTCACTGATGAGTTTGATGGGGACTTCAATCGGATAATGGAGTTAGAATCTTGAATGCGAGTCTCTTGGATACAACACACATCGATGGCTAGGGTCTCGAGCGTACGAGCTAAACCGGCCTGTTGTCCTATACGCATCAGAGTGCGCTAGTTTAAAAGGACATCGAGGGCGAAGAAGGGCTTCAGTTAGTGGAGGAATCAGTGAGACTTGGACGGTAGTCGAGATGGGACATGAGGGGACAGCGGCAGAGTTTCCATCTGAGGTTTAGTGTTTGCACGATCGTCTAAAGATCCCGACAAAAGGGATGGGTGAAGGGTGTAGATGTGGGATGGGGGAGGGCTGGGAGGACATGAGTGTGTGTAAGGTGTAGAGTGTTTGCCTCTATTTGCAGAAATAGTAGACTGGATGGGCGTAGAAGTTGAAGAGATCATCGTTGTTGGTGTTGTGGGCTGTTGTACTACTCGGTCGCACGGTCCAGAGTAGGCCTTCTTTGAGACGGCACTCTAGCCTTTGCACAACCAAGCACGGACTGCAAGGCAGTGGCGATATTCCAGATGAGCTGTTGGCCAGTAGTTTGTTCATTCGCCTCTTCTGGAAAGCCTTGGCAAGCAATGGATCTTGACAAGGAGCAATGACCATATTTAGTGGCGGGCCACACTCGCCGCGTCACAGCGCTGTCCACAGATATATGTGGCGNGGCTAGACAAATGCTTTATGCAAGACAATATCTTGTCTAAAGCGCAGTCGCCGCAATAAATGGAACAGATTTCGTCTAATAACATCAGTGGATTTCGTCTAAAAACAAAACCCAATCTTTCATGTTTCCAAAACAAATGAACACCATTTTATGAAAGTTTATCCATCATGTGGGGTCTACAAATTGCTCATCATTGGAAAGTCTTTGCTACTGTTTCGTTCAGTTTCTGTTACGTTTTTACAACGTTCCCTATGAAGTGCAAAACTACGAACCCATCAACTTAGGTTCTTCTCCGTTTGATGCGATATGCGATTCTCTGTGAGATACTAAAAAGCAGCGAGGAAAGACGTATCAACGCAATTGTCTGGAAGAAAACTTGTACGAGAAATGACGACCAGGATGGCCACATCTAATAGGAGGAGAGGTTACTTTTGCCTGTCAAGAATATGAAAATAAATCCAAGAAAGGAAAATATCGTTGATGTGGAAGGTTCATTTACATCTTCTGTCCTATCTGATGTTTGTAATTACGGGTTCTAATCTGCTCCGATCGCTAAAACAGTCAGAACCTGTGGAGAAGATTTGAACTATTCTTTTATAAATTTTCCGAGAAAATGGTAGGGCTGTTTGCATGTAACATTGCGAATCCCCCTTGGGTGTTTCAAGATGATGGCGATTATATCCTTGAAAAAAGTGATACGGGTAAACGCTAGCTACATTGAGCATCATTAGTATCTAGATAAATTCAGTTTCTTTCGTAACACACCAATATCGTATTTCCTCCAGAATATATTAAAATATATTATTTTTATAGATTGCAGGTACATCTTGAATTTAGTTGCACTTACTCTCACTCTGTACTACGTTGAATAAGGCCTGT
This sequence comes from Echinostoma caproni, assembly GCA_900618425.1. Lineage (NCBI taxonomy): Eukaryota > Metazoa > Platyhelminthes > Trematoda > Plagiorchiida > Echinostomatidae > Echinostoma > Echinostoma caproni. The sequence continues at coordinate 38,320 of UZAN01040300.1, forward strand.
ATGAGCCAAGAGGAGTTAATCTGTCGGAGAGAATGTGTGTCTTGTGCATCGTGAGTTCACCTATCTTGTCGATGCGTAATAGCTGGTAAACAAATCCAAAAACTATTCAGATCAAATATGTTATTTTATATCGTTTTCTTGTAAAAACATTAGTCCATATATGTGTATTCATGTGCATCGTGCTTTTTTGATGGATTGCTTTCAAATACACCAAGCTATTTTTTCTCTTATTTTAAAATCATATATTGTCTTCAACCCTGGTTTCATTTTATGTAAAGATGAAGGCAAACAACGGTCTAATTTTGGTTGCAAACACTGGCAAGCTATGGGCCACACGACTTTTGAACTCCCTGGTCGCTCTCTTTATGGTAAGTTTTATCCATCCGCATAACCACATTGCTCCAGTGAATGGGGCGTGGTTTGTACATAACGATCGCACATTCACACAACAAGGATAGCTGTTGATCGATTCATATATTGCAAAACTTTCTGTGTAAAAATCAACTTTCAGTAGAACCTCGAAAGAAAACCATTTCCACGAATCCTTTGGTAAAACGCGAACCATTGAAATATTAGATAAACATATTAGAGGCACCTGAAAATCATGTAACATTAGGTATCTAGTAAGTGGCCGCAGAACAAAACACGTTCTAAGACGTGCGTTCCCATTTGATTCGCTCGCAGTGATTGCGTGGGGAAACACACGAAAAACACAAGGAGTATAATGTGAAATCAATCGGAATTGTTTGATTGCGAACAAAGAAGGAAGAGATAGTTTGGCACTGGTGTTTTTAGCACAGTTAGTGGCCCGGGGGCTAGTTGTCCGGTTTAATTACTACACCTACACTATAAACAGACATTTTCANNNTCGATTTATGTGATTACACTTTCAGTGGCCGGGTCAAGTCCGCTGGATGACTGTACACAGTTAATGCCGAGTTTTTTGTCAAGGTTTGTCGTTGTCTAGTTTAATTCAATCAGTCATGCGAGGAGTCAAGTCAAGTCAAGTCAAGGAATGGTTTTAAACACCCCGAGAGGTGGATATTCAGCAACCACATAATCATGGTGTGTCAACAGAAAATGAAGAAAAACAACAAACGCAGTATGATACAGCAATTAAAAAACGTGAAGAAGGACAGCAACATCAAAATCAATGGCATACTCGGGTGTATAGAATGGATTTAGTTTAACATTTGGCGCAGATTTCCTGCAACAAGTTCATGGTTTGTTAGAAATCTGGCGAGATAAGGAAAAATAGACAGCCTGTAAGCTTCAGTGCGTGTCTTTAAAAGTTTGTGAGTGGAACGGGTGGATGAGTGAGAAAGGCGCTGACTGAGGGCGGAATAAAGAAGATGAGAGATATCAGATAAAATCTTGTTGGAGAATGTTTTGCAGGACTTGAAGTGATGTGTAACCACATACTGTGCTAGATGTTCCCGTGGTATGAGACCACAAACTGACAGAAATTTTAGGGATCGGGAAATGAGTTTGAGGTCCTTGTTCAAAAGACCGGGGAAGATTACAGGAAACGCATAAAGCCAGTGAGGCAAGGCGCACGGCAAAACAAAACGCCTTAAGAGATGGTTTGGAATGGAAAGTGATTTAAGACGTAAAACATAAAACGTGAGCCTCCTGACCTTCAGAAAAATATCATTGACGTGATCAGACCAGGTGAGGTTACGGTTGAAAATAACGCCCAGGTATTTGACAGACGGTTGTCTTTCCATCTGGTCACTGAGGATAGATAAAGGTGGGCTAGCGTTTGATAATTCATCATAGTTTTGCCCTTTCAAAACAAAAAATTGTCGTTACATTTTTTGAGGTTCATGCGGAGGTTCCTTTGTTGTGACCACTCAGCTAGTTCAGACACGTCTTCTTGTAGAGTCGTTTGAAGTGATGAGTTATGGTACGGCAGTGCGAATATTATATCGTCTGCATACTTGACGAGAAGGGAAGAATTGTTCATAGGCATAGAGGAAATGTAAGCAGAAAATAGAAAAGGGGATAAAATATCACCTTGTAGTACACCTTTTGAGGACGGCAGCAGTGAACAGGTACGACCTTTGTAGCGTGTGAACTGCCAACGGTTGGAGAAATAGTTGGCCAAGAGTTCAATCGTAGAAGGTTGAACTCGGCCCGAAGAGAGGGCATTTAATAAAGTTTGTCGATCAATAGTGTTGAAAGCATCACTGTAGTCAAGAAAACATATGCGTACAGCCTTGCTTTTCTTATCCACGTTGGATAAAACATAGTGGGACAGATAAGAAAGGGCATCCAGGGTACCATGAAAATGGGNGGTGTATGCAAACTGGTTCGGGTCAACAACATTGAATTGTGCGGACAGGGTCTTGAGGAGGAGCCTCTCAAACACCATCAAGACAACTGAAGTGCAGGGAATGGGACGGAATTTTGAGGATCCTTTCTTAGGTACAGGGGTGATAGAAGCTATTCTCCAGTAGTCGGATATACGTTGCTGCAAAATACAATCATAGAAAAGTTCACTCAGTACAGGGGAAAGGAAGATAGTACATTCTTTCAGGACGGCGGGTGAGACTTCGTCGGGGCCGCACGACTTGTGAGGACTTAATTGAGCCAACGTTTTTTGTCGACAGATGCGACGCTGGAGACGGAATCAGTGATTTTTATTTCATATCCATGAGGTAGAGCAGTGAGAGCGGTTACACCCTTGATGAAACTCTGATTCAGACCATCGATGTCCACCGCAGCAGTTGAGCGGTGTGAGGAGTTGATGCCAGAAATCCGCATGAGGGCCTGCCAGGTCTCACGACTCCCTTTGCCATCAAGCTGAGCACAGGCGTATAAAGGGTTTAACCTCCGAAGTTCAACCCCGATGGATTTAGAAAGGGAGCGCACTTCTTCACGCTTGTCAAAACATATTTCTGTTCTGTCCCCGTACGTATCACAGCAGGTACAAGTGAACAACTGGTGCACACCACGTGCAACAACAGGATCCAGGAGACTGTCTGAGGGGAGACTGGAATTTTAGACTTCTACTGCGCTCTAACACTGCATTCCATGTGTGCAGTTTTAATCACGAGAAACGTGGTTCTGACCCTGGTCACTTTTAAAAGGAGAAAAACAAACATGACTTGATTTTCTCCACCTTCAACGTGAACGACAGAATGGAACTGCAGTGAAGTAAAAAAATACAACTCTTGGTTTCTTGAAAGTGATTTCTGATGAAGGCTGTTTCACTTGCCGTTGAGTGCTTCCTATGTGTACTTATTGCATAACTGCCCGAGTACGGTTATTACCGTAACTATTTTTTGTTAATTTTGTGATGTAAGACTTTTTTTAACGTTATCGAACATGTACTAACTAACTATTGGATTATTCGCATTAAGTCATTTTTGTGCATGCAAAGAAAGCGTCCCAATGGAATTCCGCTGTTGGGTCTCTTCGGTGACCCTTCGAGATAGGCTCTTTTGTGCTGATCGAGTTCACTTTGTGGCCGAAGCTGTGTGGTGGGAAACCGTATATAATTCTGATCCGTCAGTATCAATAGATTTCTGTTTCTACGAATATTTTTTTCCCGGTGTTCCAAACAATAAAATTCTTTCATCGGCAAGAACAATTATCAAGTTCGCTGCATAGCTGATCTACTTGATGATTATACAACTGAATCTTTGTTGAGGTTAAAGTCATTTGCAATTTGCAATAGTTTTGGAGTAGTGGTTAAGGATGTTTACTGTCTATTGCAGTTGACCATGGTTTCGACCTCATTTTTCCTTTCAATTTTGCTTTAGTTCAATCAACCCCTGAAGTCTGAAATGCCGAGATTAGAAGTTTGTCTTTAATGGAACTCACCAGTAATGCATACTCATTCCGATTCGTACCTGATTAAAATTCCGGACCGGAAGGACTGTGTTACATTTGGAGTCTGGTGGTTGAGCAGACGAACTGCAAATTTTGTGTGAAAACAGAATCTGAAGAATGTTCTATCGTGATAAAACACCATCAAGGCATCCGATGCTAGTTTTTTGTTGGCGTTCTCCTTTTCTGTAGTCAGATATGANCTTTGATAAATGGGGTCAGGGAGCAACGAATCGAAACTATCCACAAGCTGGGCTTGAAAACACCTACCATTGCGCGTAAATGAGAACCTCATGCATTTTTATTTAACTGCACATATTCTCTGTGCTGTCCTTCACATTTATTTTTTTGCGCAATCTTGAATTTAAGTCAAACTGACAAAACTCTAAGTTAATCGTTTTAAAGCTGTACTATTCTGAGATTATACAAGTAGATTTTGCACAGATCGCGAAACGCCTGCCTCTTTTCATGCATCAGTAATCCAAAATTGTCGGTTGGTAAAAAACATAAGATTCGGAAGATGATGGAATGTGACAACAGTTAGTTTGGTAAAACTTCACCGTTAAGTTGAGCAGAAAAATGTACACAACAAAATACCCCCATAACTCAGATCGTTTAGATAGCCTTATGGAGTTTTTCACTTTTCTCGAATTTTACCCCTCATATCTGAAATCATTTCTCACACAGAACACGGAAAACGTTTACCGTTTATAATTCTGACGCACACAAATGATGTGATCATCCTCGGGCTTTTGCCTATTAATCGAAACTCAGATCAGAATGACGCTGTGCGTGCTAACAATATCCGGTTAAGATTACGTAATATGGCTTTAGGTGATCGACTCATGTCACTCTGGTAACCTGTTGACTTGAACTGCCTTTAAATCGATGAGGCGGGATTTCTTAGCTTTGACTACTTCTTGTGCGTCTATTGTCTCAAGACTTTTGTACAGAGTGCGTATGCGCATCATTTTAGCGAATCGCTTTTAGAATGCTCGTAAATAGCAGCCAAGATGCGTGTAGCATGAACAACCAGAGCTTTGATCATCTATCATCTTACTCACCCCAGCGGGTCGCACTACTTACAAGTTCACCTCCAGCCGCAAGACACCTATAAGAACACAGAAGTTAAATATCTTATTCGATCGTTGTCGAGAAAATACGCTCTTTGTTGGGATCATTCAGTTTTGCTGTATCTTCCCTGATTTTTTACATACTGGCGTTGCTTATGGGTCTTTCTGATACAAGATCTCAATAAAAGGTTTGTCTGATTTATGTGTTTGTTTGATTCAGCATGTCTGTAGGTTCTGAGCAATAAACAGTCCGTTATCAAAGGAATCCATATCTCTCAGCGCCTGCTTATCTACGGAGACCCCAATGATTGTTTACCGCTATTCTGATTTTTGCATGGATGAAACACTTTTCCACCGCCGACGAGAGATTCGCCATCGCTCTTCATGGTTCATGTCTGGTCGGTAGGAGGGTTTGAGTGACATTAAGGATGACTCGATTTCAATGCTGCAGATGGTGTTTACGTTCCGATCTGGATTGAGTGAGATGCAAATTTGACCAAAACCCATTTGGTAAATTGGATCATTCATTGTTCTCGTTGTAATCCGAACGCCTTATCAGATTACACTGTTAACACCGTCCGAGTCTCCTAATCCTGATTGCTTAATCAAGGCTTAGACAGTGCTATGTGTCGCCAAAGTATAACCGAACTCGGTCCCATGATGCGCATTACCACGATCCCAGTTAAAAGACGATTGCAAACAGTGCAAGACTTAATTGACAGTGCCAACCAAACGTGGATTGAAAAAACGGAGAAATGTGCGGTGCATATGGGGCTAATCACAGTATATTCATTTTTACAGAATTGGGGTGACGGGAGCGCTAACTTATGACTACGTATCCAGGACCCACGAGAGAACGCTCACATGATCTCGCGGTGGAAGCTGATCCCAATCCATTTCAAATTCAAACCACGAGAATTCTCAAGCGAAGGTTAGGGTTCCCTTTCATAGACAACCTTTCACCCTCCTTTCGTTCACGGTGCTGGTCGTTGCTGGGACAATCTTGAATGCAGTCTGCCAAACGGTTCTGTGTTTTGCTATCGTATGATGGTTTTGAGATGGGTCGTTGATAGTTCCAGGGCACCATGATCGCTAGAAGCCTCTACTTCTATTTTCACTGAAAAGTATCACTGCAAATACGCAAACTGTTGACGAACCGAAGATTAAGACGTATCGAGGCAAGTTTTCTTGTAAACAATGAACGGATTTTTATTTTTGGTCTAATTTTCTCTCTCTCCACGTTCGTCATCCGTCGTTTCAAACGTATTCAATGCAATCATTATTCGAAATAAACCTCGGTAAAAAGCACGACACTACACTCGAGCCAAATTCTGTTCCCGAGTACCTCCGCCGGGTTCTAACTAGTGCTTTATGGAAAAAAAGGTTAGATATCACAGGTGATGATAATCTAACATACCACCAATTGACTTTGCGGCTTACGTGCTTACCACGGTAATGCCACGTTTACTTCAACTGACACAGCAAGGGCTTTTGGCGCTTGATTGCTGGGGCCTCTGCAAATGTCAGCTCTCGTCTAGTCGGGGCTGTGTAAGCAACGCGAAACGAAGTCTTGCAATCAGTTTGTTGGTAGATACCTGCCATTGATGACGCAGGTGTTCTGTCCCACTAAACTAACCGATTAGTTGCTTGTGTAGCCCTCAATCTCATCCGCTCGCATTTGATTCATGCTGTTATGTGCTCGGTCACTCAAATATATAGTAGACTGTTTGTTCTACCAAAGCAGGCGGCTTCGCAGTCACTGAAATTCATTGATTACGTGAAATTTGTGAGGGCAGAGAGAGCAGTATTCTCAACAAGGGTTCCTAAATTCTCACTAGTCAGTTATGCGCAAGCAAATGAAATATTGGAACAAAAGCTGTGAGACCCAGAACAAATTTGGACATCGCTGTTTAAAACCGATTCGGAAGAAGAGTCAGTTATATAGTAAAACGCTCGATTATGAATGAATTGAGGAGTACATATATGAAAGAAAAAATGTTTAGATGAGTACTTCCACAGGATTTAAATGCCAGCCAATGGTCCTTCGTGAAACGAGTGGTTTTCTAGGTAGTTTCTTATTCCACCAAGCGTTTGCTTTCTATAATATTTTATTTATTGTACATAAAAACAGAAACGAATAATAACTCCTGATATAAGTAAATAACCGCAAACAAGGGATGAAGAATTTTGTAATGCTCGAAGCAATCTCCAATTCCTCGCTGGGTGCGTACTGTCACAATCGGTTTCCACGCTGTAGGTTTAAGTAGTGATGTCTTCAGCCGAATTGCTCCTATCCACCTTTTGATGGTCAACAGAAATTGCTTTAACTAGTTAAGTGAAACTCCCATTTCTGGTAAAACCGAGGAACCTTGTAGTAATCTTAAGCCTTATATGGTACGTTCCTTCCGACCACTTGCGCCTCGTCTGATGAAAACGGAATGAAGAGGCTTTTGTGAAGGTGGTTTGTGATTGACTCATCTGAACTAATGACAACTATTGGACCGCGGACGATATGTGAAGAAAGTGTGAGAAAACCCAGTAGAATCAGGATTCAAAGGAAAATATCACAACACTTCTCCCGGAGAAGACAAAGTGACTCTTCCGTTGGCTGAGGTTAGAGAATGTTCATGAGTAATATTTGTCGTCTTACGTTAGATTTTCCACATTTGTAAAATCCCGATCAAACACCAGGCCACAATGACTTCCAATGATTTTCTGTTTTATCAACGAGATCTCTAGAAAAAACGATCTGTGAAAACTTAGCTTATGATAAGTTTGCTACCTGGACTAGCTGGTTTCATAACCATGCTTTTGCATGCAAAAAATAGGGGACGTCGAGTATTTCATTGATAAACCCTTCACAAATCAGCCCAGTAGATTTTGCAAGGCCTTATGAATGGTGTTTAAAATCTTACTTGACAGTTGAAGGTAACACTCACCGAACAACGAAAGTAAATGCAACAAAGATCAATAATACTGCTAAGAGGAAACGAGGTGATGTTTTGCTGACGTCTTTAATAGTCAGGAATACATTGTGAATTCAAACTGGGATGTATACATTTCGTTAAACAAAAGTTATGAGGAGAACGAGAACTGAGCATGAACTAACTTATGTGGAAAACGTGATCAACTTAACAGCCGCGAACACCCAGGGAAACAAAGCTTTGTAGCACAAAACACAGACAACGGATGCTGTAAATCTTGAATTTCATGACATAACAAACGCGAGGAGAGCAAAATGGTAGCGCAGATTTAAATGGTGTGTGTGAGTTGCGTATTGTTTTGCACTGTCGTCGGGAATGTTTTGATCGAGCAGTGGATAAAACCTGACAGAAAAAAGATTGAACCTGAATTTCATGCTCACGGCACTGAAAACAAGACTCACAAAACAATTGACAACAAAGATTAATCAGCTGGAACTGTTAGTTCGAAAGCATCACTAATTTCAATTTGTCTTGTTTCATGAAGATCAGTTAAGATACTGTTTGGAATTTCGATCACGGTGAGTCATTGATTGCCCCTAGAGAAACTGAACAATTTCTCAGTTTTTATTACTTATCAAGCAATGCAATTTTAAGGGCATGTCCACTAGTATGGTTGGTAATGCTAAACATAGCACTAATTATGGACCTTGTGATGATTAGCATTTCAAGCCTAACGACTTTCAAAGTACAGATTATCAACCTGTGGGACGAAAAAATCATAACATCTATGCAGCTTCCTAATTTAAAGTTCGATTTACTCCAAGTAGGCTTAGTCAGAAAGTGACGGTTACGAACGCAAGTCAATGAGTGGGCACAGCGGAGTGAGAACATGTGTATGGTGGTTTGTCCGCCTGAAAATCTCCTTTTGGTGCTCGTGTGTGTATGAACTGCAGATGTGGGGTCAATGCCACGAATTCATTAAAAACCGATGAAGCTGAATTCAGGACAGTTCACTGGATGCGATCTGTTTGAGTTCATGTATGGGACCACACCTAACGAGCCGGTCAAGCCGACTGAATGGATTTCATAAACGCCTTCATTGTCTACTTGAGGGTTTTGGTATAGTTTGAAGGCCAGCTGTGTTTTTTAGAAAAAATGCGCAACGCGCGAATTATGGTTTGAGTTTGTATTCTGCTCAATTTAAACATTGTTCGGTATCCTAGATCTGATCACAGAAATCGCAGCGCATATCAGTATCAAAGTTACTCACAAAGCTTGAACTAAAACACCGTCATACATTTTTCGATGTCCCGATTCCAGCGATCATCGACAGTGGTATGTTACTTATTCAGAATAAACTAGTCTGGGCGATCTCCTTACTCGGAAGGTAACCAAAATATTACACTGAACTACCGCTGAGTATGCCCACCCTCCCGCTGAGCATGATGTATAATCACACAGACACACACACATCAACGCAAACTCCGCATGCCAGAATTCCACCAACTCACTCCAAATTATAACTACCACAAAACATAGGTCATCACAGCAGGTCTCTAAACTGCTCATCATTTTGAGTCCTTGTGCCGCAGGTGCTGACCAGATCAACAACCGTCATGATTGTTAATTCCGCATGCCGATGCTTCTGATATCAATGATTCTAACCTTTTTATAAAATTTCTTGCTCGATGAAATGTTTTCTCACGTTCCGGTGTCTGGCCTTTTATTGGTGACTCAGGATGACATTCTGAATCAGAAGAGGTAAAAAGTTGGTGTTCTTTATCGATCTTTGTTGACAGTAGGATTAAGACCTGATGTTACTTTACGATAACGGGCAAGACTTGGAGCAGCAAACTAAACAGCACCTCAGTAGCTTCGACTTGCAGGTAGTTACACTAACAGTGAACCTACATCAAATCTACATTTGGCTATGATGACAATTTTAGATTAATCCATTTGATTTCACTGTAACAGTTCAGCCTGTCTGGGACGTACGAATTCGTGTTTAATTGGCGGAAATCTTTTGCAGCTTGTACAATCTGGTTATCCGCTGCCTTCCACGGTGGAACTCCTGAATGCCTTGTATAGTTCATTGATTTTTGATCTTTTGAGTAGTTTGGGGTTTCCTTTTGAATGATCAGACTTAACGAATTCTCGGTAAAGTAATGCGAACAGTATGAGATTTGTTTAGTTAAATGCAAATTCAAATCCTGTTAAGGTTCAATCGGCTTTGAAGTCGTTCTAAACGAGGAAAAACATTCTCGTCAAGCAAGGTAATCCCGGACTCTGCTTCATATTCATTTAATAAAAGCCCCTTGTTGGCATAACATGAGACGTGTGCGCAGGTCCTTTTCCAAAGTTTTGTTTCACATTTCTTCGTCTGCAATCTGCGAAGTTGTTCCCCTTAGCCGCGATGCACGTTAGATGGAATGGAAACATTTTATAGTTTTGTGTTTTTGCCTGTTCATTCGGTTATCGACATTTGCACTTGGAAAACTACTAAAGTCAAATGAAAATGCTCTATACAGTTCCACATGCCAGCGTTTATCCGATCAGAAAATAATCTAGTCACTTCGATATGCAGCTGATGCAGTGTTAGAGAACATAATAATCATTCATCCAAAGGTGAGTTCTGATATTTACCCGTAAGTTGTCACTAATGTATCACCCGTAGTCGGTTCACCAGACTGGGATCATCTGCAATATAAGACGAGATGGATGAGGTCTTAAGTATTGTACGCCAAACCGTACTTTTCGTCAATCAATCATCATCGATTACCCTAGTCTTCTGGAAATTTAAGGTGTGCATACATTCTTGGTGAAGCGGGGACCATGGTTTATTGCGACAACACTAATATATTAATGACTCGTCTGTGTGTAGTTGGTTAATTTGTGTGTCCCCGTTTGCCTCTGACTTATCCAGATGATTTGAAAATGCGTCGTCCGAGTGTGGTCTTCACATCCCTTCTGAAACACTGTTTCAGTCAACACGGTATTATATGATGGTTTTCAGCCCCTGGAGAAATCTACGTGTGTACCTGCCACCAAAAGGTGCAAGTTTACGCCAAACCATTTGAGTTAGATATTCACGAACCCGACCTAAGAAACTGAAATCGCGGTTCAAAACTGGTGTCTTAGTTTGTGTGATCAGGGGTGAAAAATAAAAGGATAGACAACCAGAAAATTACTGCAAGGTTTTCTACGTTTTAAAAAATGCATCTCTCGTATTCTTCATCAGCCTACTGGGAGTGTGTTATTGAATAGCCCACCGGATTTCTCGATATAGATAAGCTAAAATATGAATGTCTACAGTTGGATGAATAACTTAAAATGCAGGGTGCATCACACTTCCACAAGGAACCGACCAATAAACCAGCTCAGGCGACTTCAGTTTCAGTGTTGTGCAAAGCATCACGGGATTTGAATGGTGAAGTCTATTATCACCATTTGGAAAACAGCTGCTTCTTGCACTCTGTTGACATTAATCCGTGCCCTGCGACATATGTTATTTACGTCATTTGTACACTTCTCACGAGCATGCCTGTATGATGAACTATTAAATTGTGCAACAATGACCTCACTTACACAGTCGCACATAAACATGCACCAAATGACACTTCCAATCATGGGGTAGCCTTGAAACGACTTTTTTGATCAACGGCATAACACAAAACAGAGTCGTTCACCTTAAGAAGCCAATACCATTGCACTGAAAACGTATTCTGGATCACGCTTCTGTTACACTTGACCTTGTTCGTGGGACTTGAGGTCAAACAAGTGGTAACTAAGGCAGATCTGATTGCCCAATGCGGTCCAAGCAACACGACCCATTCGTATGATGTTGCACTGTGAAACGAAAGGCGAGAGAGACAGAGAGACGGACAGCATTTTTCACCACAACTGTGAAGCTTCATTCAGGGTAAACCTTGAACTTAATTAAAGATTCCTAAATAATTTACCAATCCAAACGTTGTTAGCCTTTCCTATTACTCAGTCTTTGTATTCCAATATGTTACGAAAACATATATTTTTCATAGTTTCTATACGTTTCTAATTGTGCTAATGCAATTGTTTTCTGACCAGCGTTTGAAAATCCATAACAGCGTGAAGTTCAGAGTGATCCAAACCAGCGTATGGCTCATTTAACAGTTCCATTTTGGTGTTAGGCATCTCATCGCCGAAAGGCAGTAAAAGGATACACGACCCCAGCTCAAGATGAAATTGAATTTTTCGTCTCTCCTGCGATTTGCTGGAATACGCATAAGGTGTGTATCTCAGAACCTTGGCATCTGTTTCATCCAGGAATCGGCAACACTTGACGCTGAAGCGGTTAAGAGGTTTTCTAGTTCCCTTGATATTGTTTTTCAAACATTTACATTGAATGCCCTCCTCCTCCCTGACCCTTCCAATTTATAGTGTCCATGTGGAAACCTGATATGAATGTTGCTATGTTATCCTGCAGTGTATTTTTTTATTTGTCCGAAGTCCGTATTTTTGTATTGGTCAGACCGTTTCAAATTCGCTTCGTGACGAATCGTGCAAACTGTTTGGAGATTTCATTGTCACAAAAATCTGTAGAATAAAAAGCCTCTCTCATGATGGATGTGTGACTGGCAGCGGCTTCACAGCAAGCGTCTGAGGGTAACACAACCTGCGTGGATTTCTATTCTGTTTGGTGATTCCTGAATAAATTCGTACGTGCATTGATAGTCCGAACACCCAATCACGTCGACTTGTACATGCAAATTACCCGTTTATTTGTGCAGAATGAATTACAGACCACCGAGCAGCGTATCGAACGCCACACGCCCTCATCTGTCTCACCATTGAGATTATTCTGTTTGAAGAGCTGGCTACTTCGGCAAAGTAAGTTCATCCATACTACTTTTTTATTACTACCAATTCCCCAGTGATGTATCGAGTGTGCCTTTTAGGCACTGACTCTGACCAAGCAGTACAAACTGCTGTTTTCGTCGATTGTTCGGTACTATGTAGAATAGTATGATGCCGTCCGGTCATGCACCATGTTAAGCGTTTTTGGAAACATCACCCCCGTCATCAGTTATCTTGTTTCACTGAAAAAAATATTTTGGTCATTCGTTGACACCCGTTATGATGGTGCTACGTTTCGTCGACTTCGACGATTATCTTTTTGAAAATTGACTCAGCTTTATGTCATGGGAAGCTTCACATACGTGTGCTCGACACTTCATTCGTGCTTTCTCGGGCCTTCAAATAGAGTCAAGATGTTTGTTGCGAATTTCATTTGCTGACTGCATCTTTAGTGTCGGATGTTTTTTTACTTACATAGCTCCTAAACATTTTCTTTAAGTAATCAGGTTCACTAAATAAATTTAACTATAAATGTCAATGTTCCTGCAGGAAGACCAGTAGCCTATTTTTGGTAGTTGGAACCGTGCGAGTGAAAAACATCGCGCTGTTTGTGCATTTTGAAGAAACCAACTATTCTCAACAGATGTTTTTACCGTGAACGTTGTCATAGAAATGAGTGTATCGATTATTCATTAACGCATAATCCTCCGTCACCTACATGCATGCAGCAGTTTTACCAGGTACGGTATCACCAAGTATCCGTTGATGCCATTCCTATGCAAGTCGAAGTAATCGGTATTAAATCGGTATCCTCAGTGTCTTCAACTGTGGGACACCATTATTGTTAGCATTATTTAAAAACAACCACAATAGATCATACGTTTTTTCATGACACACCCGGGTGTGATGAACAGCAGAGGGGTTGGATCCCATAGTCAAGAAGATCTGCTGTTCAATGATGGAAGCCGGCAACCCAGGCCCCGGGAATAAGGGTGGTGAACCACATAAGGCCCCGCTAGGTTTAGCGTGGTATTGAACCTGACGAAAGCAAAGTTGCCTGGAGCGATATCGTAACAAAATTACTGCAGAAAATCTAAAATAAACTTGTACAGGTACAAATTTTGTCAGAAAATCCCAAGGTTGAAATGTACGTAGAATCATCAAAAACATGTCGGTGTTCTATGGTGTCCCATATAATGTCAACGTTATCATCTGAATGCCTGTGACTAGCCCGGAAATCGAGTGTTCATTGTCTCATGCGCGCTGTCCAAAAAATAATTCACAGGTGATCCGTTCAGATGTTTGTTCGTCTACCAGCAGCTAACTGTCATTGGCAGCATGAGACTGTCGAGTTATAATTCCTAATTTTCACTATCATCACAGGGTACACATACCGTCACAAGTCTGGTATTTAAATCGTTCAATCTATGCACCACTGATATGATGACTTATAACCATGTGTCACACTCATTGGATTGTTCATAGGCAACAAGAACTGCTTTTATTATGCTGTACATTCCTCTGAAATCAATCTCATGGAGCGCTTTCTGTTTCGCGCTCTTCAAGCCCAAACATCATGGCTTTGTGAAACGGCAGAAACAGCAAATCTATTGAGGGGGGCGGTGAGTTGTCTGTTGAAATCGTGGTTGGAAGAATAGTTCAACTATGTAACGTCCTCTTCGTTTAACTTGATGTCACAGTGCAGAGCACCGAACGACCACCGTAAAGCAAGCTCTGGTGAGTGTTGCGAAGTGCAAACTCAGGCATAATCATGGTGATGTAACTGGGCTGTACTTTAGCCTTCGTGATCACCAAATCTCATGCACCTCTTTTACGTGTCCTTGGAAATTATCTTTTCATTTAGTCATGCTTTTAAAAATGAGTATCTTAGTTTGAGTAATAGGAGGAACTGAACCTCATGCTCATGAGACTCCGTTTAAGTTGACCGGAAACCT
>UZAN01040300.1:53529-70123 GCA_900618425.1 Echinostoma caproni
GTCTAAAGTTGGCCAGGATTCATACTTTAGAATTTCGGGGTCAAGGCTTTCCAGTGAAACCGAGTTCATTTTCAGTGCAGCACACGTGGATTTTTGTGGATGACTTGAAAGACGAAACATTTATCTGTCGAAATTCCATCTGCTTTTTTACTTGATATATGTTTGTATTGGCTTGAGACGGAAGGAAAAAATGTCAGCAAACTCCCCATTGTACGGGTTTTTACTTCAGAAGCTCTGTGTAGTTGGCAGTTAGTGTTCTATCCTTCAGCCTCTTACTCAACTGATACAAACCTTGTACCACGCACACACCCTAATGGAGTGTATGTTTTACCGGTCAGACAAAGGTCACAAACAATCTCTTGACGAACTGACCCAACCCAACCCACCTACATTGTCCGTGTCCGCATAAATTCCGTTTATCACCCCCTGCTTCCATGAGCATCGCTTGTCGTTCACATTCTCCTTTGTACGGTCTCTGGTCTGTTTTGTGTATTTGTGGCTAATTTTTCTTATATCATGCGGTCTCTTGCATACTCAATGGAATCTGGCGGGCAGTCTTATCTGAACTGCATTGTTTTCTGTGCACATGTCAGCTTATTTACAACGATGAAAAAATTGTTTACCAATTCCACAGAATTAGTACAAACACTACGTTTATCCTATTTATCAGTCTAAACGACATGCATGATGTTGCTAGGTTGTCATATCTCTTTTATCATTTTCAGTGATTTACGGCATATTGATTCAACATTATGTTGATTACGTTTGCGAATGAACAATTATTATGTGTATAGGGTATGCACGAAAATGAGCTGTGATTTTTTCCATGCCTTTTTAACCTCTGAGCCAGCACAGACAATCAGGGTACATTAACCGGATTCGAAGTGTCTCGAATTACGCTAAACGGTTTCGTAGGGACTAATTGAGTCAATGGGGTTCTGTATTGTGGTTAGATATTTCGCAATCGATCACCGAGGTTCTCGGTTGGGATAGACGTAAAGTTTTTTACAAAATTAATTTTGTGGTTCATGGTTGACCTGGGTTTCTGGTGCTTATTACCGTTGCG
The DNA here is from genome assembly GCA_900618425.1 of Echinostoma caproni. Taxonomy (NCBI): domain Eukaryota; kingdom Metazoa; phylum Platyhelminthes; class Trematoda; order Plagiorchiida; family Echinostomatidae; genus Echinostoma; species Echinostoma caproni. Next base: position 54,596 of record UZAN01040300.1, read on the forward strand.
TGTATGGTTCGTTTTTTTAGCTTCGCTTGAAGCAAATAGTTTGCCTCTATGGCTTGTGTACCGGTCACATTTGTTTTTTTCGACTTTGACTGCAAATGCAATGTCCACCAGATGTTATAGTACTGTGGTTAAAAATGGTCGTGGATTGCATCTGTCTTTTTCCGCTCTCTAACCAAAGCAACAACAACTGAATATGCCATCAAAAATTTGGTTTCCGTTGCAAAGCATGAACACTGATCAGTTCGCTTTTCGCTGTCTGCTTTTCCCTTTTTCTAACTCAGACTTGGTTCGATTCACGAACGAAGGACCCGTTGACGAGGAGCGTCTTTCCAAGTCAGTGGCATTTATAGTATTCGATAATATGGAGTTTTTGCTAACCGCAAAGAACCGAAACACTCTATCAAACTTGCTGGGTATCCCGGGTACCAAAGCCGATGAACCAGGTCAGTTCTTGTGGGACCCATGTTACTCACCAAAATGGGTTGGATATTTTTCCCTTTCTTAAAAGCGCTCAGGCACAATAGCACAACGGTCCAAGTAAAATTCAATACTCTCTGAGGCATTTTTATCCCAGTTTTGCCTTTTGCCTTATCTTAAAAAAACATGTAGATCCATGAACTATTCGTCGCCGAGTTGAGACACTTGGAGCGGTCCTGAATGAGTTGACAGGCTCCTGCGTGAGACTCGTTTATCGGTCACTGCAAGGAGCGAGAAGCACAACTCAATCGGGAAAAACAAAGATCCAGATTTCACAAACTGGTTAATTTTTTGTTACTTGTCATTATTTTCTGTTACCAGAGTGCATCGCGCAAGATTGTTGCACTGAAAAGAATGTATTCTGTCCTACCCTGAGGATTTCATTTAAAAATTGCAAAGAATATTTATTATCATTTATATGGTTACTTAAAGCGTTGTATTACGATGTTGGATATCGTGTATTTGTACATTGTTCAGCCTCTCTAATCACCTGAGATTCGTCCCACTGCAGCAAGCAGGACCAAAAGATACCAGGTGTAATGATTATTGTGAACGCATTACGAAGAACTCAATTTTAGCTCTGTTTACTATTTGCTTCCGTGACAAGCTATAAAGTCGAAATGCTACTCTGAAAACGTTATGCAATTTTGGACCGATTGACCTTGAAATAAAGTTTCTGCCCTTAAAATTTTCAATACATGACAGCTAGTAATCTAACAATGTTTGGAGAGAGAGAGTATTTCTCAGGCGAAGAAATAATAACAAGCATGATTAGAGACAACGTGCAGTGTATTTCCGGTATTAAGCTGTGGTGGACCAGCTTCCGTGTGAGCTATGCAGAGCGGAATCTTTACTGACGCTTGGTAGTTGCAGCAAAGATGTTATACATCACTCGTTAGCATGTGATGCTCTGTTCTACCAAGACTAAGCTTCCATTCATCGTAATTTTTTCCGCTCTATGGGCAGTAATTTATTCTAAGACTGAGAATTGATTCTTCTGCTGGTGTGTCAGATAATCGATTTCTTAGGCTTTGAGACATGTTGTCTCCAGATTTATGATTCTGTTGTGTGACAAGCAACTCCCATAAGAGTATGATTGATAGCCATAAGACAAATTCGTATACATGAAATCGATCGTTCGTTTACTGCGCTTAATTTAGTGTACGATTTATTATTAGCTGAAAAACTACGCGATGAATAAAGGATTCCTCTGGTTAATCCAAGGGTAGAATTGGCGCCAGACGAACACAATTCATCCGACACGGTCAATCGACGAGTTATTTGAGTGTTCCGAATTCAATACAGACGATCGTTGTGGCATCGAGAATAGACATGAGGACTTAGTACGGAGCATAGACGTCAACACATCATTCGGCGCCAAAACCTGTGAACTGGATTTTTGGAAAAACGATTAAAAATCTTTCGTATATTTTTGTAATGGATTTACAATTTTTGGGATGTGGGGTTTAAGACCAAGTTATATGATGTGCAAACAACCCTGGGGATTAACGGATGATGCACTCCTCCAGCGAAGTTTGACATCAACTTCGATATATTCGTGTTAGGTATAACCGGTTTTCATTCGCCCTGTGCGGTTTGATCTTGCTATTTTTGGAGATAGATGCATAGGATATGATGATCGTGAATTATCATGGTGTCGTCACTGTTGTGCTCGTCGTGGCCTAACGATTTTTAGGAACAACTTTAATGAATTTAAGCTCTATTGCAACTAATTGAATAGATCAACCTGGTAGAAACCGCCCCAAAATGGTTTCAAAAGGTGAGAAAACTAAAATACACAACTACACGTTGGTTTCATTTTGTTTGATTTTAAACAAAGCAGAGTGTTATGGCAACTCTTTTACACGCACCCCCCCCCTCATGTATATGTTAAACAACATCTAAGTTCCAGTTAACCCGGGGTCATAAGTGTCTCGGAAAAACTCAATTTATTTGAGAGTGGTGGACGACTTGTTTTGGTGCTAATGCGATGCCAAAATCTAAGCTCGAAACGATGGGTTTTACTATATCTTCTACAGGGAATATTAAAACGTGTCTGATCACCTGTCCAGCGGCAGAGTGGTTAGTATGTTTATTTCCTACTTGTGAGGTCTCGAGTTCGATCCCCAGTCTGGTCGATGTATTCCCACTGCTTATGAGACCCGTCTGGGTGTGTTCTTTCTGTACGTATCGTTCAGATGGCTTCAAAACTTGCGCTATATTTTCACTTCCCTGTATACACTCACAGTACGGTCAGCTATCTTACTTTTCTCTGATGCCCGCTTGCTTCAAATATTCCAACCAATTTATTACTTACAGTATTGCACTACATCACTCCGAGTGCGATGAAGTGTCGATGAATGACTGTCGAAGCTAGGCTCTGAGGTCAAGTATACTGCTGAAATTTCTTATCGTACCAGACAAAACGGCAGACAACGAAAATGCCGTTTATTCACTCATTTGAGAAGTTCTACCGATCAGAAACTGTTCATTTGCATGAATACGATGTGGACAATAAACTCCGCCTGCGTGTTTTATTTGCTGGATCCAGAAACGCAGATAGCATCGTGTGAAATACATGGACTTTTCAACGTAACACCATGACCAGATTGGACTTTAGATCATCAGTCTCTCTTTTTCATATATATATTTCACACACGTCTGAGTTCAGACTGCGTGCCAAACAAATCGCGGTACAATAACCTTTATAAAAAGAAATATGTTCCACGATTTGCATGTGGGCCGAATGCTACCAGGTTGCCCAGGCCAAGGCAGGTGGATCCACAATCGGAGCCTTCGGCTAGCCAAAGTCTGACCCTCAAAGCAGCGGGCAGTGTGCAGAAATCGCATGTACAACTCAATAACCGTTAGGAAGATTGCGAATAACTCTGAACAATGATCGAATGAGAAATGCTTTGGCTGTGAATTCTTACATAGTGCACAGGTTTGTGGAGTGATTTTCCATTTCATTTTCGTTAGTTCATATAGCGCTCACACGAAGCGGGGATCTTTTTCGCTGTGTTCATGACTAGTTGACTGGTTATTGTTTTTCGATTCATTTTCTATCGTTTTAACTGTTTGAATTCATGGTTCATATGCTGCTTGTTTTGAATGCATAATTAGCAATTTCACACGCATTGCTCTAGCGGTGTGTTTTGTGATTCAGATTTCGTTCCGCTTGTTTTCTCCTTGCATTTGGGATAGGAAAGGCTCACATATTACGCCATTGTGTGTATTCTAGGGCTTGGCATAATCAATCAGTTTTTTAACATGGATACCCAGACCTGCGAAAATCAGTGCATTACAGGGAGATATGAAAGCATGTTTGGCGTAGTTGATCACATTCAGAACGCACATCAACTATCAGAGCAAACTCCATGATTTCGAAAAATTAAAGATTGGCAACCTTTCTACCAATTTCTCTACCTCTTACGCTCTATGGTTCATCAGTTTGTGACTGGGTTGTTTTCTGTCAGATTTTGTATCACTCCCTGATGTCTGCTAACCTTTCGAGTTGTATATGATCTCCCAACTTCGAATAAATTATCTCTTCCAAAAAGCCGTTCCATGATTCGCTAAGGTTAGAAAATTGTGCTTTGACCAATAAATCCTCCTGCTTGTTTGGGAGTTAACATTTGGTTTGTCTTATTCCATCATTTAGGATTCATGTTTCTCACACAATCGATACACAGGAAACGTTATACTCAAGGAATTGATGAAAAACTAGTCCCACTGTGCGTGTTTTTCTAGCAACTTATTTCACTGATTAGTTTGAAAACAAAGAGGGTTTGGTTGACTGAATCCCAACGAAGTGGTTTTTGTTTCGATTAATGATAACGTTGACAGTGAACCTTGCTGCAGTCAAGCATTTGGAGCACGTTATTTAAAGTATAGGGCATTTACCATAATAACAATAGTACTTACTTTTCACTCGGTGTTCAAGTAGCCAATCAGCGTTTGTTATTGATAATGACGGCTGCCCAAACACTAAAGGTAGATTATGGTGTGACAGTGCGGTTAATTGAGTGCTTTGATTAATTGCCGCTGGCCTCTGACCTGTAGAGCAAAGTTGATAACCCTTTCACCTATACCTCACTGAGTTGTTATGTCCCTCCGTTGTACTGCACTCCGACAACCCGTCTATTGGGTTTCATTTGATGTTCCACGCTTTGTCGCAACTCAAAGTAAAACCTGTTCGAAATGAAAATCTGATTACCCACATTTTGGAATCAAAAGCTGGTACAACTGTCTCAAGCCCAAATATTAAGAACTGTGTAACTGACGCAGTGACGCATAAATGACGGGGATTCAGTTTCAGTTTTAACAGTCGTTAACCATGCATTTTTTGTGCACCGGTTTTAGTTACTGTCTGTTGGCTGCCCATTTGGATGAACAACAGGCGAAAGGCAGGAACGATGAAAGTAGAGTCGAATATAAAACGGAGAATTTCACTGGAGTAATGTTGCAAACAAATTGAGATGTACGAACGCCCTTGTATACGACATTCAGCCATATTAATCAGTGTCTCTAACCAGCGATTACGTTCATCTCGAGGTCCCCAGTACCCTGGTTAGGGACTCCATCTCCTCGTTCCAGGTCTTAAGTTTACTACCCTTGGCTTTCTTCCACCATCTGCCTCGGCAAACATCACTCGCCGTGGCAACCTATCTGGTGACATGCTTAACACGTCCCAACCAACGTAATCTATGAAGGCCATCTACTTGCTTCAGTGAGCGACTGTGATTATCTGAAACTTTACGTCTGACCTCAGCATTACTCGTACGGCTGCCCCACCACATTCGTGCAATGCTGCGTAGACAGCGATGTGTTCAGATACTTATAGTCTACCTGTATATCATTTCCATAATGACCAATACAGAGATCTTGGGTCAATTTTCGAGATTTGGGCAAAGAGTGAATATGTGGTCGATACAACCTCGATAAAGTCTAAAACCAGCCTGGTTCTCACGCGTGCACCGTTCACGTGCGGCAGACAATCGACGGAGTATAATACGGGGATTGAGCCGAATGGGATGCAGCTGGGCGATTTACATGTTCATAACTGCTTCCCACCGTTATTCGTCACAAGGGAATGTTCCTGGTAGAATCATGTCACATGGAACAAAAATGAACATGTTGAGGAATACTTTACGTGTATTGTTTTTATTGTGAGATGCACATGGCAGTAAAGAAGAAAAGATAACTAACATGTACATTCTTTGCTGAATGATCTTAACATTTTTCGAATGTAAATTCCCATCTAGTCCTGATCGGACATTTGCAAAGATCAGTGAATATTGTTCAGTACATCTGTCATGAAGAAAAGTTGGAAACTGATTTAATATGCTGAGATAAACCGGGTTTTTTACATGTTGGTGTTGTAATACCTACTCACCAGTGGCTTGTTGCAGCGGCAGCCAGCCCTTGGGCACAGCGTATTAAGTTTGGTTTTCAATGTAAGAAAAAAGTAGTCAAGTTCGGGGTAACCTCACTAAACTTGTTTGATATGTTGTCATTACTCTCTACTCTGCCTATCTCTTTAACTCGTGTTCCGCATCAAAAATTGATTCATTTACCGAAAACCCCATTCTTAAAGGCGCTAGATTTAAGATCCAGAGATGGTTTATTAACTATCTGTTTATATTCTCATTTGCACTGGTTTCTCAAAGACTATGGCAACTCCAAGCATTCTTTGCTATCAATTGCAATGAAGAACAAATAATTTATGAAAATACGCTGTTTCTGTAACAAACATGACGGCACTACGTTTAGTGAATCACAATAGGTGGTCCTGAAAGCGTTCTGGTCGTATGCTCATTTACTTCTACCAATCAAAACATCACGTGCATTTTTTTAGCGCTCAAAACATTGAATCTGTTCCGTTACTTTGAATGAATGGTGCGTTACATAGATGTTTTTGACTGGTGAGCTTTCTACGCTCACAGACAGATCAGCTCTATGGCAAATTAAATTCTCTAACACCGTGCGCATTCACTTCGTCAGTTATTTAGATTCCTCTAATATGTTCAGAGTGTCACCATGTCCCGATTATGAATCCTGACCGCATGCAATATCATTTTGTTCTTATTTTCTCACGCTCTATAAACAGATTCTAAGTTGACTATAATAGAGATTTGTTTATTTGATATGCAGTTGTTTTTTTCCACAGCATTTGATCAGGAGCAAAACGTATGGGGTAGAACCGTGTTGTATTCAAACCATCTTTTTTCGCTTGCAGTGATAAGAATATTACTGTCCCATTTCTGTTGCTATCGTCTCCGACTAACAGTGGTGTTTGCACGTTTGTTTAATGAGAACTCCAAGCTCTGTGTTCTCCAGATTTCACATGATCTCCCCGTTTCAAATTATTCTGCAAGTATGAACTTCACGGTATTTATAGTGAATGGTATGGATTATTCAAATCGAACAAATATCATGTCTCGATCGACTGTCTCCGTTCTTTCATCACCTATCATGAACGATGATGTCCACCTATCATCTTAGCTCTGATTTATCTACTTGTGCTTTGATATCTTGGAATAGGTACGGATTTCCTCTAAAAGCGTTTTGCTTGAGTTTTCCTGGTGTTTATTCTAGCTCTAATTCAAACAGTCAAGTAGATATCACATAAGTTTGTCACGAAATTAAAATGCTTAAATATCTTTTTCAGTTCTTTTCAAATCTCTTCAACCTCGTTAATATGTTCCCGTTGCGTTTAGCCAAATTGCGAAGCAGGGCACGATTATTCCTTGGTAGGGGCGTTTGATATTTATTTGTGTACTGCTCCTAAGATTGCTAGGGTTTATAGAGCACTAGGTAGGTTCGCATGACATGATCAAACGCGTCCCAAAATCGCTAGCTGTGAAAACACTAGTCGGTTGCAATGAACAGGTTAACTGTTTATAAGTTGAAGCTGTATTTACAACGTCAAACTATGCTCACACACATGTTTTAGTACATGTCTCGTTTTTCTGTCTCATTTAGCCAAAGAATAATTGAAATATTCCTCCCATTATTTTTAGGTTTTTATTCGTCTATTCATTTTCTGTTATTTAATGAATAAATGATTGTATAGACCGTGACATCGAAATTTACGTTTCATTCCACTTGATCTGAGAAATGTAAGGCTACAATCAAAATTTTAAAACGGTAACCCATCTGTAACGATACGTAGACAGTATATATATATATATATATATATATATATATAGTAGGGTCAGCCACCCCCGACCATATTTAGGCTTCCGGAGGCAAGTGTGGATTGTATATAGTTTATACGTGTTTCTTCATATACCGAAGCACCGAAACACAGTACTTCGCACGTTTAATAGTTGTATTATTGAATTGTACTTCTTTTACAGTTTCGATATCACAGTAACTTTAAAACTACCTAAAATGAGTTCCTTATTTCATCAGGATGACAAACGTGAATAAATACAAATCAATAAAGTCGCAAACGATCTCAGTGTCTCGAAGCATAATGTCACGCAGAATACCTTTCTCAAAGAATGTCCTTAATTGCACTTCCAATTTTCACTCGCCAATGGTGCACGTCTATCTAACAATTATGGTCACGAAGAGTGATTACAGATACGACACGTTTCGTTTCGATTGAAACTGGATGATTCATCTGGACTGGATTCATCATGCTTGACTTTCCCTTAGGTGTAATTCACCATAGACTCATAACGTTAATACTTATAGTTCGTTTCAAATAAACTCTCTCAGAAAAATACGCCGTATTTTATACAAATTTATCAATCTGCAATCTTATAGAAATAAGCTTTCCTTGTTACAAACAGCGTTCTATTGTTTCGTAATTGCTGCCAACAGTGAAGTCATTAGCTTCCAGCACTTTATTTTATGACAACCACAAGTTGTACTTTTACATAATTTGAAATATACTGGCTTGATTTTGAGATTAAATGTAGTTATTTAGCCACAGGGGAAAAACCCTTCGTTTTATTCACTTTTTGTTAACTATGGGTTCTACCACGAACTATCATCAATGTGAAACTGTCAGGCATCCAGGTTCGTCAAACATTCTATAAGCACTTTCTCCTTTTAAAGAAAAGCTTTTGCATTAGTAAAACACTAAGGTTACGTCTATCGGATAAGCGACGACATGCACACCAAGGGAACGTTTTGTACCAACATACCTGAAGATAAATATGTCAAAGAAAACTTGGGTCATAAAGTACCTTGCCATCAAAGTAGATCAAAATCAACCCTTGTAGCATAAATGTCAAACCATTGCATCAGTGAGAATTCTATGTGACAGTCTATTTAAACACGATTACTAAAGTAAATTTCCTTTTAATGAACCTCGTTTGCAACAGACAGGTGTCAATGTGAGTCTCGACTGTTTCCGGGTTTGTTTTCTGTTCTGTTCCGAAATAGTTTTCCAAGTACCAGGTGGTTGACCGATTTGTGCACATACTGGAGCAGCCTCGCATTAAAACCTAATTGTCAGGGTGTGGCTATACGCCGTTTATGGTAGGTGTTTACTTTACAACAAGGCGTTTGAATCACCTGACGACGAACAAAATACGTTCCGGTCAACCAATTAGACTGTGTTCCGATCTGGTCTGTGCTTTGTACATTTATGGCGAAAAGGGAGTATGCCAATCGATGATAGACCTATTCAAACCCACTTCCCTTACAGCTTTTGACAATGAAAGTAACAACAGATTTGTACACTAGCTAAAACTACTCCTTATTTATCGGTCAGATACGTTCCGTCGCGGCCCTCTTTTCTAGCCAAAACACTTTTAAAGTTGAAGTGTTCCGGGTTTGTATCTTTTTTTAAACCTATTGACGGTACAGTCCTCTCATAATGCAATGCAATATTGCTTACAGTCAAAGTACTTATATTGTTCTTACATTCTAGGATCTTTTCCAAAGCTTTGCTGTACTCGCTATATCTCTAAGACGCTCATGCATATTTCACACGGGACTCCTCCCTATCTTTTAAACTACTAATATTCCATCTCAACATGAAGATCTGCTTAACAGTAGCTCCATGTTGGTTGAAAAAAACGCTAAAGCTAAGGATACTCTTTGGTTATTCATCCTAAAGCTTCCACATTAATACACGATCACAACGTAGAAACAGAAGCCATTATTTAAAAATCAACTGAGGTGGGTAGAGGCGGGTTACAGAGTTGTAATTGTCGACATAGTCCCACAAAGCACATTTTAAACAAAACAACTGAGTGACCAACAAGTTCGTTTTCAGAGATTCTTATTCATGTCATTACACCTCAACACATATTACTACTTGGGAATGAAATTGTCATGGAAAAAGGAAATAAAATCCCAGACTACTATCGGGGCAGGTTCGCTGTCGGATGCTGGTTACAGCACACGCCGTGGACATTCGTCTGCATAACAACCCCCTCTGTGGGCCCAGAAACAATTTACGCATGCTTTAAAGCTTCCCTGATCCATCTGCGGCACACACATGGAGCCACGAGGATTTTAAATGATCGAGTAAGTGGACAAACAAATATGTGATCGTATTGAATCCGATTTCCGGTCTCATGATCAAATCGTTTCTAGTAATCTGCGGTTTTGTTTTATTTTCCCAAAACAACTTCATTCCAAAGTAGTGATATATATATATATATATATAAAGAGAGAGAGAGTTATAATTATTTGATTCTACTGATTACACGAAACGTTCATTCCGTCATCGTTTGATTTTTCGAACAACGGTTGATTGTGTCATTGTCGGACCATGATAACCTCAACATATGAATAACCCGCTTTTGTTTGGTGATCAGTTCGAATAATTACCATCTCCGACGTGTAAAACATCATTTGCCTCATTTATTATTGGCAGATGCATCGTTGTTCTGTACACTACATTGGATGATCTTTCAATATCTACCATATGCCCGTGTTCATCAGATGCTCCACAGTTGAGCTGCGAATGAACTTTGTTAGTCCTTTTCTCAGTCAGGCCGTGTGATACGCTTGACTCAGTTTGGTCAAATGCCGACTAGTACGAACAGTATAAGCGGCTACGCAGCAGAACTTAATTGAGAAACGCACAGAAATGGTTGACAGTGGCATCATCTTGGAGATGATGTAAGAGTTGCTATTTTGTGGTTTCATTTTCAGATACTCCTCGATTAACTTGTATGGGTATCTATTCTACCTTAAAGTACTTGCAATTGCTTTGATTCATCTGCACTATTGTGTTCGAACAAAGCATTCTTGCACGATGGGTTAGAAAACGCACTATGTTTCGTTTTGGCTTGATCGGTGTCGCACTGTGGAAGTTTATATGTTTTTTATATACCAAGGACTTGGAGAAACCATGCTATGTGAGTACAGCTTACAATAAATATCAAGCACGTTGAGAATAAAAATATCACCACAGTCACTCTTTGTCGGGTTGACCTAGTTACGTTCAAGAGATTTTCAGTTTTGCGCGATGGAACCGTCAAGTTAGCTTTTTCCGCAAATACCTATTAATTTCTAATCAGAAAATAGATCATACGATTTAAAGTTTTCTAACAATTAGATTTTCTCCAGTTGAGCAGGCGAAGATGTCAGGGGGAAGTGGGCCATCAGGTAGAAGGTGAACCACTGTCAGTTCAAATCCATTACACTTAGGATAGGCCTTCAATCGCCTCTTTAAATACTAGATCGGTCTCGTACACAAGCTAAGAGGCTGTTGAATGAACGGACGTAAATGCTGCTCCCTTTTGATTTTCAATCCTTCTTTTGTCGTAAACGTTTAGAACTATACACAACAGACCATTTTCCGGTTTCACAAACGGGCTGAAAAACTTTTTCCTCTGAATTATCTCCCCAACCTTATAATATCTTGTAGCTTGCTTTTTTCACTGTATCACGTGTTTATTTACAAAATGAATGGACTAAGATTTGTTAGTTGATTTAATCAGCTCAAAACGTACTATAGTATTTAGGTTCATTCTTCGCTGACGGGACCAACTGCTTCTAAATGTGTTTCCAATGTTATATGTTGATTATCTCTATCCTAGTCCCCTAAATCTTTGCTATTCATTGTTCGTTGTTCTCAAAGTTAGGAGCCATTGTCATCAAACTGTCAGTTAACAATGAAGACGTCACAATAGAACTTTTAATTGTTCATCGGTTAGAATAACACTGCGACGTTTGACTGGGATTCTAAGATGAGTGAGTTCAACCTAATTATATTTAAATTAGTTTCTAATTATTTATGTACATGGTTTACTACCACATTTGCCGCAAACATGTGGGTTGCAAGGTTTATCAGAGAGATGCTGATAATTCTGTTTGCGATCACTTTTGTTCATCTCTCTTTTTGCCAAGCCCGAAAAGTTGCTGGTCATGGACATCGATTATTGTTATTGTTTTCGACAGCTGCCTCAAGGAATGTGTTAGTTAATGAATAACGAAACGTTACGTGAAATTGGTCGTGAATTGAATCGGATTTTTTTTACCTAGTGTGTGTGTTTGTGTTTCAGTAAGCTTTTCCAACACCAAGAGCAAACTATTCAGATGTTTGTGATAAGTGCAATGTTCACAGTGCTGTAGTCTGTCTTATCTGCGAACAATGTCATAAGCCATGGATATAATTTTGTGGCGTGAGTTACTCCCATTGATCCACTTAGTTCCGCTTAGTTTTCATCGACTAACTGACTAATCACGGCATATGCCCATTGATTAAGAACAACTGCAGCACTGTGTTTTTAACTAACTGACTGTTGACAGCTTTGTTACCTTTCTCAAGCCTCAACTGCAGGGCTTTCGTAAAAATTCGTTTCAAAAAGTAGGATAAAGCATTGCAAATATGTTCGGCTGTTTCGGCTCCCTTGGACTTTGCAAATCTATCTGTCCCACTGAGGATTGAACCCGGGACCTCACAGGTGGAACATAAACCTAATACCCACTTGACCATCGAACAACAGTTGAGATATCAAAATGATCACCGGTCACGAGAAACCATGAAACAGTCCGGTTACAGTCAAGTTACGGTTTGGAGCTATGAAAGTTTTTCATTGCATTTTTGTAAGCGTCNCGTTTCATGCAGTTAATCATATTTTTAATCCATCTACATTGCATTTCAGTTCAGCAGTTGCTGGTTCGACAAGTATACTTGCTTGCCTTATCCAATCCAATTTATGTGGAATGGTTGCGTGTGTCCACCGCCGTCCGCTGTGATCTTGGTTGGTTAGTACCACTTAACCCGTCATATTTGGATGCAGGTAAACAACAGTCCACTCCCAACGCTCTACTACTCCATCAACTTGTTCTGAGTCGACCCCCACTGATTGATGTGGTCCCGCTACAACTCCGTTTGGCCGAGCACAAAGTGGCACTTGAGCTCGAGGAACGGCGTANTGAAACATTAAACAATGCTAATTTCCAGGGCGCTAAATCGGATGTGAGTTGGTCAGCTATTTTTTCATTTCGGAAGGCAGTTAAAACAGATGCTCTGTATACATGCGTGGAACGAATCAGATGCTAGATACTGTTACCGTTGTTCACTAAGTATCTCTTGTTTGATGTGCTGAGAATAGTGTTCAATGAATGGGCTCACTGATTTTCTCGGCGAACAACAATGCCGATCACATAGTGAGCAACGTCTGAAACATTTGTCATCTTGAAGAAGTCGGAACTACAAAGAACACACAACATCATCAATAACACATTCACTGACATTAAATTCACAATAAAGTTGAAGAAGGAATAATAACATCTCGATAATCAGAAAGCCATCAGGAAAACTGGAGACAACGGTCCACCGCAAAGCAACGCATACGGATCAAATAATAAACTTCAAAAGTAATCATCCACACAGCCACAAAAGATACTGTGTTAGGGCTCTGATCGGGAGAATCCAAACGCACTGCAGCCCCAATATAATCAAGAAGAAAGATGGAAGATACCTCATCAGAGTATTTGCTCCCAATGACTACTAGACCCGTAACTTCAATAAAAGAACTCTGACTCAAAAAACCGAGAATCTGGAACAAGGTCGACCCTGCCGTAAGGTAAGGATGTTTCGGAAATGACAGCAATACTGCTCATATCATATGGAATCCCTGTCCCCCCAAACCCACCACCCATTTAAGAAGACTTCTGTCGAAACCAGAGGAGATGACAGTGGAGAAGGACAAGAACAATGCTATCTAAGACATAAACTGCAAGAACTGCCCAAAACACTGTATCGGACAAACTGGAGGAAAACTATCAAGAAGGATCCGTGAACACCAATCGGCAGTCAAGAGGCATGACCCACAATCACGATGCGATGGTGAGGCATATCTTTTTAATTGGATTGCAGGACAGCCCATGTTGGGACGCTTTCGAGAGAAATTTTCACTACGCCAGTTAGAGAACCGCAAGAAAGCTGCTGGCAGCGGATACAAATGCAAATCGACCTTCGATGCGGAGCGCTCTCATTGCCTCTCAAATCAATCAACAAACAAATAATCCGATGAATACTGAACGGTCATCAAACAAGCTGTCTCTAGTGTCGACAAAAACAACCGTAGATTCTGGTACACGATCGAAATACAAATAAAGGATTTCATTGGCATCGGCTGCCTTGCCGGATGTTCGAAGAACCATTCCTCCGGATGCAAAATACGACGCAGCGCGTAAATCAATTAAATGCCAACTTAACCGGAGCCTTAGGAATGATCTTGAGAAGTGGTAGGCAGTGAAATTTGAAGCGATAGGAAATACTGCTGCTGTTTGTAACAGTCGCAATCCGTTTCGTATGATTAAGAATATGTTCTCTAGGTAACTAGGCACGAATGAAGCAATTAGGAAGTTCGATGGTACACAGATTTATCTTTAGTAACGCCGTCTTGATCGATGGACTGAACATTTAAAGGCCCAGTTCAATTGGCTGCCATCGACATTAGGCCTGTCAACCCCTACTCCAACTAGACAACTACTGCCATTTGATATCACTCTTCCATCTGAAATGGAGGTTGCCAGGTAAGTAAGTTGTCTCAAAATGTATAAGACTCCCAGCCCGAATGGGCAGTCCCTAATGGCTTTTAGGGTAAAGATCAAGTTAGAGTTTTTTAGTTGAATTTCTTGTCTGTCGACTGTCTGCTATTCGTGAACAATGTAGGGGCGAGAACCGGGCTTGTTTTAGACCCAACCGAGGCTTTATTTACCACATGTTCACTCTTCACCATATTCTATAACACAGAAATGCTTTTCTTACACCCACCACTTCTACCTTCCTCGATCTGAAAGCGATTTCCGATTCAGCCTGAAGCGTTTGCTTTAAAACGTTATTTCAATAATACGATCCCTTAATGCTAATAGCTGAAGTGGAGTCCGAGCTTACGGCACATTTTCACTTGAGCTGATCACAGGAGGCGGTGTTCCTCAGCGTTGCCCTCTCGCTCTACTTTTCTACTCAACTTTGCAATGGATCTGATTATGGAAACATCCTTGTCCTCCTGCGAGGATAGTGGCATTGATATCCTCTCAGGTGGTAAACTCTCTGGTCTGAAGTATGCTGACGAAATTGTACTGCTTATTTGAGATCCACCTAACCTGCAAGCTGTTTTGAACGGTTTGCATTCTAGCAAAGTTCCCATGTTTGGCATGCGTTTTGCGTCTTCAAAGTACAAGCTGTTGCTACAGGACTGGATTAGTCCAGCTCCAGACCTCACTAACTGCGAAGTAATAGGGATATGGAACAAATTTTTTAATTAGATAGCTGCGAATTACCCGGTGGACGCATCACAAATGAGGTGTCAGCATGCATACAGAAGGCTCGATTGGCATTTGCCAGCTTGAGACATCTCTGATGCTGTCGCGACATCCGGTTGTCTTTGACAGGTCTAGTTTATGCGCGGTAGTTCGACCATCTGTGCTGTACTGTGCAAAGACCTGTTCATTACGAAGACAAGATACAAATATGCTGCCCGTATTCGAACAGCGCTCTTTTTACCGCGTTGCACGAGTCCGGTGGATAAACCAGATAAGCAATGCTGTAGTTAGCAGTAGCGCTTTAGGAGATCGCGGAAACTATGTTCGACCCATATGAATCATGTTGCTTGGGGC
>UZAN01040301.1:7053-36674 GCA_900618425.1 Echinostoma caproni
ACTGTCGGTGTTTGAACACCACTGTCTACGCAGTGTTGCACATATTTGAGAAAACAACTGGATAAGTGTTCTGGAAGTTAGTCGAAAGGCTCTGTGATTGAGCACTAACACTATAACCTGGCCTCCTTTGATCATGGTGCCTGCGTCATCTGTAATAACTGTCACCGGCTTTGGGACATCCATGACGCAATCGCGACATCCGACCGTATACGAACGGTCGAGTGTTTGTTAGAATTGTATGGAGTATCTGATAGGAGTAGCACAACTGAGTGGGTAGACTACCGTGTCCCCTTGGGGGCATCCTCATCCTCTCTGGTATCCATCATGTACTGAACTCTCACCTGTCGCTCCAAGAAGCTGAAGCATGTTATAGTGGCCACATCCCAGCAAACCGTCCGTCAGGTTGGCTAAATCAGGTTAAGGGAATTTGAGGTACGAATGCCTAGGCGAGGCGGCGTACGGCATGCGAAAACGACTACTCCTGAATGGGCGAACGAGATCTACTACCTGATCCAACGACCATGAAGGAAGCATGTCCGACTAATGGGGATTTATGGACCCTTAGGTTTCAACCACATGTTTCAGATGGCAGATGAGCTCATACGGAGCCACCGGCAATGCGTCAATGCTCTTCTACCTTGCAGTCCTTATTTAGCTGCACAAAAGCTAGAGGGATGCAGTCTAAACACAACGCTGAGTGACGCTGGAGACGTCTCTGGCAACAAACCATCAGTAAACTCCATGATGGAGCGGACTTATGATCTCTAAGGAGTCAGCCGCAGTAAAGCAAATTAAAGTAAAAATTTTTGTCGCACTAATTTGACCAGTTCTGTTGTATGAAACAGAGTCTTGGCGTTACGCGAACAGAATTTTGGTGTTCGAACACCATTGTTCACACCACACTGCACAAGATTGAAGAGGAACCCAGGAAAGCCATACGGCTGGCGCAGAGATTTAGGTACCTACTGGAGCAATTGGCTGACCTCAATAGACTACGTTGGGTAGGAATGTTTAAGCACGTCACCAGATAAATTGCTATGGTTTACGATGTTTGCTGATGTTTGCAGGTAAAGGCTGGGAAAAGGGCGGTCAAACGGAGGAGACTTGCGCACGTATGTCATTTAAGGCTTCCTGGGTGTGGAACTCGGAATCATTGTAATCGACGGTTAGAGACACCTAATTAGATGGCTATGTCGTAAACAGTGACACTCGTGGATTAATTCAACATGTTGGCATCCTTCTTCTAAATGAATTCTATATTTTTACCTTGACACTAATTTCAACATTTCAAATTTCCCTCTACTCCTTTATCTAACCGGTAGCTAAAATACAACATCCAAAACAGCTACACGAAAATGAATGGTTAATCGTTGTATAAACTGAAAATTTGTAATGTGTATGTACTTTGTTACGTGTGAACCCATCACGATCCGATGAACCAAAATATGCCATCTCCATGTTACCAATTCATCTTGTCCTCTTTTACTTATGGTATACAAGAGCTTGATCACAAGAGTCTGATTACTCTAATGCAAGGTCAAAAGAATTTATAACTAATAATCAGCTAACGTTTAAAGATGCACAGCATCGTGAGAAGTTCGCCTCGAGACCCGGTTGTATCAACACAATTTTCACCTCACATCAACTGCTCGATTTAGACCAAACAGGGACACGCCCGAACACATTGTCAACCAGCGTTTCACTGTGGGACCTATTTTTATTTTTATATTGGGTATGAATTTATTCAACCGACTGCAGTCTCACACCTCTGTTCGACTGTGAGTCAACGAAAGCCCGTCGCGGCAATCAATAAAGAACGTCCTATTTATTTAGTTTTCCCAATCCGGCGGTGTACAAACATTAGATGCTGGCTTGAGTAATCTGGAGAGATTGCAAAAGTTTGTGCACCTTATATCGACGACACACCCTGTTTGTTGGAGCATATACGAGGCGCACTTGATGGGCCTACATGAAATGCATCTCCATTTTGAAGGTCAAGTACGAGACAAAACGTTGATTATACCGGAATTGAAGGCAGCTGAGAAGGAAATGATGACAACTGGCTGTTTTCCTGACGCATTTAATGTACTGAAAACCCTTTATGGCAAAAAGAACTGTGATCAAATCCCTAGCTCAAACGAAAGATAATGAATTGAAGAAGCTTTGTCATTGATGTGACCTTTTGTCGATGGTCAACGGTCGCGTACACCGTGGCACAGTGGTTATCTCTGATTTACGCTGTCGAGAAGTTAGGTTCTGCGCAAAGAAAACATCTTTCTACTTTAGGCTTTTGGCTGGAAGCATCGAAGTGAAAGTTCATGTTTCGTTTGGTTTCGTCGAAGAATTTTTCGCCACAGGTGGGTAGAATTTGATGCTGAAAAATTCACAACGTATGCCCACAAGTAGTCACTTACCTCACCACACCCTGTTTAATGTTCCCGCTCAGGGGTGGAGGAAATCACGTGAGGTTGTTAATAGCTGACTAGGAGACAGAGCACAAAGAACTAATCTTAGGGATTAGGTGGAGTAGCTGTCTCGCATCCATCGGGTTCAGCTTCAAAAGATCAAGTACCTGGTTAGTAAGAAACATTGGAGAACAGTTGCAGCGAACCTGCGGTATTGATTACCTCGTTTGGATAGCAGCCTGATTGAAAAAGTATATATGTATAAACTATAGTAGTACTTTCATTGATCACACTAATTCTCATCATTTTCATACCACCAATCAACATACCAGTTAGCCAGTATATGTACACGTGATAATTTTTTACATATTGGGAGTGCAGCATCAAACAGAGAAATCTGAATCACTTTATTCTGTCGCAAGACAAACAATAATATTCGCCATAACTATTCTAGTTGAACGGGTATTCGGGTACAAGTGCAATGGTTATCAAAGTACAATACGCCATGTTATCAAAGCCGATGAATCATAAATTAATGTAAGAGTTATATAGTGCACTCTGTCGTATACAAAGCAAATAAAGCGTGATCTGAAAAGCTACGAATCACTGGATTGCTCTTTCGACCTGGTTGGGTATCATAGGCAGTGCAATTCGTTTGATCCAGCTGAGGATCGAGCGTACTTGACGACCGCGCAGTGGTACAGTATTACCATAGTTCCCTCAGCAGATTCTTAAAATGCTTCCGTGTGTTCATCCTCCCTTCCCTTTCAGTCATGTTACAGCTAAACGTAAAAGCACAACAGCACGCACAAGCCGTGTTCTCTGTGGTAGCCTAATTCATCTGATGGTATGATATTCAGAAATGGAACCAATTTAGAGCAATATCGCGACCAGGAACTCTCGGGTGCAATTTTAGAACATAACCAGATAATGCTAGTGGTTTTATCCACAATCTCTATTCTCCTACATTAGTGTATTTGACCACTATAATTAGACCAAAGAAAAAACATAAAACTGAGTAGGCCTGAGTCTAGGCATATCAATTTTATTTTCCCTTAACATTGCTTTATCACAAGCAGCATTTCCGAAAATACAACTGCATCAGTCAGTTGTTGCAATGACATACGCAAACAGTAATTATCCGCATTGGGATTTCAGTGAATAAGCCAATCCGGGTTTCCGTGTCATCCATACCCAATTAAATTTGCGCAATAAAACATTTCAAATCTATTATGGGTGAAATAGATTGAATGATATAGTATACGAAACGCTAATACCCCGCCCTGGTTTTCCGCAACCTCTGGATAACCAAACCATCCAGAGAGATCACATTTGATGCGTTGATGACACAACGCACTACCACAGAAGAAACCAGACAAATTTCGATTAGGACTTCGTAAAACTAATTCATCCAAGGAAAAATGCCCCTGTATGTGCAAAAATACTAATAACCTCAAACCAAGAGAATGAACATACCGAAGTCATTAGATGACACCCCATGATCAAAATACAACCCTCAGGGCCACTTCCAATCAGGTCCCGGATTGTCCGTACTTCTAAATTGTCCAACTCGTGCAGTAAAATACTTTTTAATTCGTGCACAGGTTGGAATAGCTTCCAAGTGCGTGAATCCACCTTATCAAAAGTCCGCAAACAGTTTCCATGGTTTTTGAATGTGACTATAAGAAGGCCAGTTTATGGTTCCGATATTGCAACCACACTCTGATCCGGCGGGTTTCACTCGCAGAGGTAATATGGTATCGGAAATAAATAGTTCCCAGTCAATTTTATGGAATCGAGAGGAGAATAAACTAGTTCCAAGTTTTGACGTAAGATTCAGCTGTCTCAGCCAATCTTGTACTTGTCAAACGAGACTTTCAGCCCTGAACGTTGATATCCCAGACCGTAATACATCCCCCGTCGTAAACTCGATCACTAAAGTCTCACTTCCTCTTACACAGTTCTTGCCAGTAATACATGGGCCCGTTATGATCAATGAGGTTAAACGGTTGACGAAGATCACACGGTTCCATTCAGAAGTTCAGCTGGTGCGACTTTAAATCCAGACAACTTGATGATCAATACAATGGTCTGTCATCCATGGCACTGATTTGATCTCCCTGAGGTTTAAGTATGTTGCAGTTTGTAGTAGTTGTTGTGCGCGCAGGTGTAACGATCACTGTAACTTTGATGCACTCACCACTTAACTTGAATCGGCCAATAAGAGATGTCTGGTACCCTGATAAGTAACCTTTCATCGAATTCCCCTCATATTCTTCGAGTTGTACTGATGTGTGCCTGCCGGACGGCTACGAATAACCCGCGATGGTAGCCCTGAACAGCGTGCGGCTACTCTTCTTCGTTAAATGAAACATCCATGGACTTACGATACTTTCACTTGACGTGAAGATTCTTAATGCTATACAACTGGACACCACGGAACGCACCGGAAGCGTGAGTGAACCATAAAACTGAGGTAAAGAGCTATAGAATGCACTTTAATGACAACACTCCTGATAGCTCACACTATCAGGAGCACGTTTTCTAGAATAAATCGGCTGAGTAAATCACAATCGAAATTCCATTTTCTTCTCAATGCGCTGATGAGATGTGTCTTTGGTGTATCATTTTTGATCAATCTGGGTGATTAGTTTATTGAAAAATTGCGGAGAAACCCGGTGGGGTTACTAGAATCCCGTGCTTTGTATATATTTTGGTGCGGAACGAAAGTGTAATCCATCTATTACGTGCTATCTGCAACCGTTTCTCCATTACATTCTGATGAATCATGAAGTTCTAATTGGAGTAATGATACACAGTGCATCGAATTGATTATCGGGATCCACGGAAACATGACCCAATTGTTTTGATAACCTTGGTGTTTAGGTTCTAGACACTATTGAGTTTCTTACCATACGTAAAACTTCAATCCTGCAAAAACTGTGTAGCACGAGATAATAGTGACCGATGTTTTGATGCATCCCGGCGCGTCGGAGTATTTCCAACTTCATCATGACCAGTCTACACTGGTTGTAGCAATCGGTTATCTGGCTTCGGTTATCTGGTTATCGGTTACACATCTTCGATAATCAACTACTTTCTAGCATATGGAAAATCCAAAACAATATTACTTTACAAAAAAACAATGTTACACAAAGTCAAACTGATGCGATGGCAAACTATGCAGCTTGTTCACCGCTGCACTGCGTCAGTACTCCGGGGGCCGGAATGCCAGGAAAAGGGATCCCAAATGTCAGTTTGAACTTCAGCGTGAAATGTTACAAACCTGTTTTCGGTACCTTTGTTTATGTAGTAAGCTACACACTTCTGTTACTTTCCAAGGTTAAAAGAATATACTTATCTACTTATGTCGGTAGGTTTTACCCTCAGTAAAGATTGCACACCTACAAACCATCAAATCGTGGTTCGCATTCTTAGTGTTCACCTGTTCTGAGGTGCGAATCCATAGACCCATAGATCACATGGCACCTGGATCAGTTGTGTAGAACAACAGGCAGGAGTAAAGGGTGTGGAAGAATACGTGCATTCTGAGTGTATGGAAAATAAAATGCACGCTTTCTGCATGGATGTCGTTTAAATCTCAACGTTTTCAGTGAGTATTGATGTACATGAGTCCGCATGATGAATCAGCTTCGCTATCTCTTTCACTAAAAGGGAAATTATCTGATGGTATTTTAAGTAGATTCGTCTCCATTTGTGTTAATGTAAATTTCAAACGGCTATCGCATTACCACAGATTTCAAAATGAAGAGAGAAGAATTTTACGAAATTACGTTATCAAACACTGCGCGAAATACAGTTACGAACAAGCTCGTTTTCAGTGATTCATCCACTAGCTAGTACATCAGAATTATGTAGGCAGTTATTGACTACAGAAAGAGAAAAATTTCAGTTTCAGTGCCTACACTCTGATCATTCCATATGGCTATGATCATTAAGGTTGGTGTGTGTGTGTGTGTGTGTGTGTGTGTGTGTGTGCTGATTCGAGTGTGGTAATGGACATGCATGGACGAATATTATTGTGAATTGGTTTTTGAGGAATACGAGGGGAGGGCATGTAGGCAGGATCCGATCCCTTCTGCTGAGGCCAACGTGTGACTCCTATTCCCCTTAGATCGACGATTGAAAACTAAGTCGAAAGGGGGAAGGGGAAATATATCAGTTAAGTTAACCACATGGTTTGACTGCAGCAGGTATGAAGTGATCGAACTAATGCTGAACCTGGTCAATTCACTATCCAGCCAAGCCGAGTGAGTGATAAAGGTTTTCCGTCTTCGATAGTCATCGCCACAGTCTACACAGTCCTGCTCATCCCCACTCCGAACCGACGTGTAGGTGTGATAACCAGCGTGAGCAACATCCCGTCATGGAACGGAAGTGTGATAGTTTCTCAGTTTGTAATAAATCTTTATGATGTAAATTGTAATTTATTATTCAGTGAATAAACGACCGAAAGCGAGCTTATTCGCTTTATTTTGCTTGCAGTCAGCGGCGAGTTACTTTGATTAGTTATAAAATTTTTTAGGCATATCAGAAAGAGTATATTGCTAAGGAACAAGTAAAGATTCGTCCGAATATAGCGCTATTACACACTGTAAGGAAAGCAGTAGCGAACAAGCTGTTTTGCGGTGATTCATCTAAAGACTAATACATCACAATTTGCGTTCGAATGTTTAGTCGGAGGGAGAAATCATGACGAAATAGGAAAAAAAATAATCCAAATTCCAGCTCCATGATCGGATGTTGCTCACAATGTGGTCGTCACGTATGTGCATTGGTTCCGGTCACTAGGAACGTCTGAAGTTCACACCACAGCTTATTATTATACAATTTCGCGATACCATTCCGCCCACTAGAACATACTTTGCACCAGTATTCAGTCACATCTGCTGTTGTGCTGCGCTCACCGAGGCCAACGCCTTTAGCACCAGATTGTCGAACCCCGTTCACTACTTTGCAAGTTAGAAATAAATATTTGTGAGCCAGATTTTTAAACCGATATGAGTGAAAGATCTATGATCCTTTCAGAAATTTACAGTAAAGAACGGATATTAGTTCTGCATGATGAATCCCCAAGGGACTTCTAAAACCATCTTGCGAGGCTTAAATAGCCATTATAAATACCACAATTTCAACAAACAGGATATGAGTTTATTAGATCTATTGTCTATTGGAAATGTAGGAAATATTTCGCGAAACTGATTGGAATGTGACGAGTGTCGACCATGTAAGTCTTTCACATATAGTCTGATTTTGCTTGAAGTTTGATCTTTTACCGACAGTCGTGGTTTCTTTCCAACCCAAGTGTTTCACTTACCACTTGAGTATCTTTTATAGGGTTATACTTTTCAACCAAAATCATCTCACTTTTAACATCCGAATCTTTACTATCCAGCCGGTACCTAAATCATCAGGTTTAACTTCAGCTTTGATTGTTCCATCAGACTCATGCAAGGTGGTGTGGACTGTGGTGTGACATACATAATTGTAGACCTCGGAGTCGAGGTAAACTTGGACGGCATGTAACTTTCAATCTGGGTAATTGGGAGTTTAAAACATAAGTCTGAAGACGAACAGTCGTTTTCAAAAATTGATAATTGTGAGTGTTTGACCTGCTGGATGTCATGATAAATTGCTCCGAAAGTTCTGAACTTTGTTTCATATCTGATATCACTGCGTAGCAGAGAGTGAGCTAATTTCGATTACCATTTCGGTTGATGACTGAAAAAATATCAATCCACTTCTTCATGTTAACCTAAAAGATAGTCCTCCCATTGATGGAACCTAGAAAGATAGCCCGTGACTAGGGCCCATTGCAATGTATTAACTTAGATGAAACTTCGTTGACCCACTGATTGAAAAAATGAACTATTCCCCAAATCCTCCGTCGCATCGGGTTGGTTTGCGGTACAGCCTTTCTACAATATATGGGAAGAAACCACATGTTGATGAGTATGTGTCCTTTTTAACGGCCATAAAGTATGCCAGAGGATCAAATCATACTGTTAACGCTATTTCATCCAAAAATAATAGTGAAACAATTCTTTGTCTTAGCCGAAATTTTGGTTATCCATGTACGATTCCTCTATGAGAAGAAACTTTTCAAGTTGCTAAGCCAATTATATAATCTGCTTGTCATGACAACTCGATACTCTCAGTCACCTCTCATGTGAGAAATCGCCGCGCATCTATGTGAATAGTGTTTAATCAGTATTTTTTTATGAATGTTTTGAATTCTCAAAAGGAGCTGGTAATTACTCGATTTATTTTATCAAGGGATCCCATCAATCGCCGAAGCGGGAACTAATGGTGCTTATGTCTAAAGATTCACGAGAGGCACGAACTTTGGAAGCACGCCACTCACGGAATTAATAGGCTTATAAATAATAACTACGGGTAAATATTTGCGATGGAATGTTCCATAGTCTCATAATGAGCGAGCATGCATCGAGGATTTAGAACTCTCCCTTCTGTCAACGATTCGAATAACAATGCGTTTTTGTGATTATTTTAAATTTTAAATTCAAAGGAGCTCTTCATCTAGAATCAACTCATATTGCGACTTCAATTTTAACGCTGAATGTTTGTGGATTAAATCTGTACAGCTCATTTAACCACTTCCCGATATTGGGAATATGTTCTCATTGAAATCCCACTCCGTAATTCTATCTGGTAGTACAACTCCAAATTGAAGAAATAAATTGAAATTTCAGTAGCATATTTTTTTATCTCATCCTATTTTTGATTAGAAATCGTGTTTAAATAGCACTGAGTATATGGATTTGTCGCCGCATGGAGTAAGCTCCAAGCGGACTTACGATGCCGTTGTTATGTTCAACCCACTCACACACGTATTTTGATCATTCCTGTGGACAACTGAGCATTCTGTCTGTCTTAGAGAGAATAATGTCACGTGTGTGTCAAGCGGTGTGTAAAATCGATCGAGGGCATGTCTCAGCCAAGCGGATAAATCAATAAAGATCGTCCAAATTGATAAACTGTTCTCGAACTATGCACATCATCAAAGTTCGGGGTAAATTTTGTGAAAATCATTTTGGTAATTCTGTAAGGAAGCAGAATAAGGAGGAACTTTGTGAGCTCATCAATGAAACTACTCATCGCGATTTGTTGCAGCTGTGGTTATTTCATGAGCTTATTTTCCGGTCGGTAAATCAGCCATATAGTCCATCGATCGCTGCTCGTGCACATGTCACTGTCATACCCGCGTCATGTGATCGAACTTCAAGTTATAGCTGCGTCACCCATGCACATGCTCATGCGGGATTGCTTTTGTCAACATGCATGTGCGTATGTAAGTTTCTTTGGTATGAGAATAATACATTCAGGGTTGGTCATATTGCATACTTTCACTAAATTTGCAACGTAGGACAAAAGAATCCTTTTGTTTTTGGATTTTTCTCCAGACTGAAGTTCTATATGTTTCAGCTTAAGCTGTATTGACGTCACCCTGGTTTAGTTGGGCTGACAAAGGATTACTTTTCTACGTGTGTGTGTGTGTGACTGTGTCTGTGTGAATCAGACTATACCGGACGTGTTTTCAAATATTTTCATAGTAGTCAAGGGATTCAAGGCCACCTATTGATTTAACACTTTAAGGACTTAGTATTTTATGCCATGGGCTGAGTTTTCAAAAAACTTAATTCACAATATATCACCCAAATTCTGCCCGAAAATTCGTTGGTATAATTATGATATCAACCTTCATTTCTGTTTCTGGTAGTCTTTGTTCGCCTGCACAAGTTCGTCGAACTGGGATTAATCAATATAATAAGATATTTGTGTGAAAACTTGGCTTTCGTCAGCCACAGGGGAGATTATTCGAAATGTCATCATCGCTTATTTTCTTATTCGTTGGGTATCTATGCAATGAATGAAGGAGACAAAATGTATCATGCCAATTGAGCCATTTTTCGCTGACTGGCCTAAATTGGTATCCGAAGTCTGCGATGGGACGCTTGCACAAATTTTCCTCATTGCGTTATTGTCCTAATCACCGGCTGATCCACGATAAGTTGCATTTTAAATGTTTGCACCAACGTTTGATAATGATAGAAATTATGAGATGGTCAGTCTCCCGTTTAGTATTAAAAACTCATCACCAACTTCCGATCTCGTGGATGATATCCTCCTTTGTAAAAGTAAACGCCACGCCGTACAATGCACCAAGTTGAATAAAGAGAGCTGGTTTCCTAAGCAACATCATCATCATCCTACAGTGGAGTACAGTGAAGCAAACTTGACCGATCCCTGTGAAACTCATAATGCATACAAGGTAAGTGAGAATGTGTTTAGGAGAATGAGGATTGGGCTTTTTTCTGGGAGGGGGGAAATTAAAGCGAACCTCTATGATTAGCACACAGAATGCACGGTTCAATTGTGTGCAAACAATATTTAAAGGAGTTCGGTCTGATACAAAGTGGCAACAGAATATCCACTGCTGTCGGTTTACTGTCATGATACTTAGTGTCTCCAAACATCCAGTTTAAGAGTCTCTTGGATCCCAACGCAGAAGATGAGACACGCCTACTCCACCTAATCGCTCTATACATTTCTTCGTGCCTCGTCTCCACGTGTCTTTTCCTAGTCTGCAGTAGCTACAGCAAATCAAAGCGCATTGCGGTAGGCAACCGGTAGACATACGCAAAAAGTGTCTTAGCCACCGGAGCCAATTAAGCTGAATTCGATGCGATAGCGAGTTCTTGTAGGATGAATTCCCAAACAACCGAAGACTTACATCTAGGTTACTAATTTCTTCACTCTATCCCATCTCGGTCAAACTACGTAAGCATCGATTGTCGTAAACCTCCAGTCGATAAGTGTCTTCTATCCACAAATTCAAGGTCTCACAAAAGTAAGGCATAACTGATCGTAACGTGGCGCAGTATACGTGACTTTTCAAATTCAATAGAACGTCGCGCTGTGGTCACAGCTGTTTTAGTCTTGCGTACGCTCCTCGAGGCTAGGAACTGTGTTCATGTATCTCTTTTGGTAATGTAACTACCGGAGTACGAAAAGCAGTCAACTTCAAAAAAATCCCGGCCATCTAGTTTCCGAATGCGTCTCGGCGACACCCAGTTGTGTAGCATCACTTTGTAGTTTGAAGGTGCAAAGCGCATACCGAATGGAGCAACAGAACTTTCTAGTCTGTCAAGTGCGCTTTGCGCATCCTCCGTACATTCGAAAAGACAGGCAGTGTCATCCGTGTACTCTAAGGCGCACAGGTTTTCCCCAGCAGACCATTTGATACCTACATTTTGAAAATTGAAAAGGAATGGGGAAATAGCGCACTCTTAACGAACACGGTGGCTAGTTTTGAATGATCTGATCAACTCGCCGTAGACCCTTACGCGACTAAAACTATGCAGGTCGAGTAGAGAGAGAGAGAGTAGAGAGTGACCTCGGTAGGTTCGAATACTTCTGTGTCAGTCAATTGCGATGAAGCAAACACATCAGGGTTTCTTGGTCAACTGAGCTGAATGCTGCTTTCAGGTCAAACAACAAAACAACTGTAGGTCGACGGTGTGTATAGTTTGGCTTGAAGACTTGACGTGGTATGGAGATGTGATCCATACAACCATGATCTGGTTGTAATCCTGCTTGTTGTTCACAAGCGAACGTACTCATAATGAACCCAATTGTCTCATCAAAGACTTTATAACAAACCAACCGAACGCTTCGGTTGGGGTAGGGGATTAAAGATAAATTAAAATAGAATAATAATAATAATAATAATAATAATAACAATGTACAAGCACATAGTGTCTGTATTTACCTTGAAGCTTCTCGCGAAAACGCACATGTGACAATGTCTTCGCCCTTGAAACATGCATTTTGATCTTAAAATGCGATTTCTACGTGAGAAGTAGAGTACAGATAAGAATTAAAAACACCATCCAATACACAACCTCAAACAAATTGTCAATGGATAAAAGATCGTTTCTGATGATTCAATAACGTGCTAGTTACAGTACAATGTGATAAGGTTTTGGGTCCGAAAGGTTTCCCACCGAGTGATAACTCTGGAGAATGGTGCAAAGATGAATTGCGCCATATCGTGCAAATCAAAAAGACATTATCAGCTGCTCGGTTATCAAGTGGGTAGAATGCTTGCGTTCAACTCAGGACGTACTGGGTTCGATCCTCAGTTAGATAGGCGAATTCGCGAAGATAATGAGGATCAAACCGGTCGAAAAAGCTGTACAGTGCATCTCAGCTGTTCACACTTTATTCGCGTTTTACACGCCAAAGTTCACGATACGGGTCAAATCAAAAATTGGTTACGAAATGGAGAACAAGTCACGAGGAAGTCGGGAGGATTTAATCGCGAGTTTACACTGGTAAATATCAAACAAGTACTCAATCTTTTATCTGTTTCGGCCTCCATATTGTATAATAGCTTTAAAGCTTCCACTGTTTATTTTGGAGCGCACAAAGGTGGGTTGTTCAGTTGAATTACGATCGTCTCTCAGTTGAATAGCAGATGNTCTTTTGATCTCAAACCGTTGGTAGTGTAGACAGGTTGAAAGGATTCTATCCGATTAACCGCGAGTTTGTTTCCGGCTATATGTGCGTCAATCGCGGGGTTGTTCCGTTTGTAACGGTCCGTTACCAAGAAATTTGGGTGAGTGGTCCAAAATACGATCAACAAAGCATCCGGTGGTTTGATCCATAGTGCGCCAGTCGCTACCTTATCCGGCTTTCGCAATATCGGTAACTAAACCAATCAGGTTGATCAGATTCGGCTTGACGATGACACAACTCAATAACGTACAAAGAAAGCAAACGGATTTCGACTGTCTTCACAAAGCGGATTTATCCTAGAAAATTTGTTCATTGGGTTTCGAAATGCTATAGACGCGATTCCAGAGAATTAAAATAACCACACATCCGCGTTTTTATTTATGATTGTTGCAAAATGCTCTGACATAGTGCCAGTTAGACCCTGGACTGGCCGAACTTCTAAATTGTTTCACTCATGAAGGATGACATTTTTATTTGCGGACAGTGTTTATCCCCTATTCTGGAGTGCGAATCAACCTCGTCCTCAAATCCCAGAAATTTTCATTGGCATTCGAATTGGAGCTGTCAGCTGGCCAATTGGCTTAGCGTTCCAATGCAACAACCACATTCAAATGAGGTGAGCTCTGTGTATAGAGGAATCATCATGTTGGACAACCATGGTCCCTAATCGATTTTCTGGGATTGAGGGAAGAAGAAATTCGTTTAAGATTTTAACACATCTACCCTCGATCTCATTTTCTTGAACAACCGCCGGTTGAAAAACCAAGCTTGAAAACGACACCGCAGATGACGGAAGAGTTTCAGATATTGGACCAAAGACTGAAGTTATATCTTATTCTTAATCAAGTCATGTCAGTAGTACGTCATTTGATCAGAGTCATCAAACTTAGGCGCCTTCTGGTCGCTGAAAATCACACCGTTCCACTAAGGAGTCCAACTTATGCTACTTCAAGCCTATACAACTCGATCCTCAATATGTCGGCTTGTTATCCGTGGTACTGATTTCATTGTTTGGAATAGAAGTTAACTGCAGTTTGAAACAGTGGCTGAATGTTCTGCACACTCCCATTCAAATGAAATGATGACTGCAACTTTCGCGCACTTGCTACCTGATTTAAAGCAGCATGCAAGAGCTCTCTCATTTGTTGATTGGAGATCTTTCATTCCGCCTTTAATCTTCCAGTGCTGCCAATGTGGGTCGACCGAAAGGTTACCAAAAACCCCGCATTATACATGAGATTTCCCAATAATTTTACGAAAAGCCTGTAACGGCAAGTATTTTTCCTTGTTCCGGCTCTAACAGCCTTGGACCACGTGCCACTGTTCGGTTTCAACAAATCGCGGGTCCATGGACTCAAAGGAGGTGCATGACCTCGATGTTCTTTGTCCACCTAGTTTGTGCATGGTGTATTCTACAACTGGACTCCGCCGAACACACCGGAGACATGAGTGATTCATACAACTCACTTGGTGAGCCGTGAAGTGAACTTTAAATACAGTACTGGCATTGGAGTTAATAGCATTTCACTTCCCCACGGAAATATTTTCTAGGATAAACCCGTTTGGAAAAAAGCCAATGAAAATCCCTCTGATTGCTCTGTACGGTATGCCATCGTCGTATCAAATTTGATCATTTTGGGTAGTTTAGTCACTGAGACATTGTGAGACATTGCGTGCACAATATGTAGCGTGATCCACAGAAATGGAGGACTCAGTTAATGAAAAGTGCGATCGTATCCAGGGCCATTCCATTTTTAATCTGCATTGAGAGCAGAGAAGATGAAGTATCATGATTCAGTGTGGTAATGTAGTCATCACTTTGACCTTTCANTCTCCGTCCTTATCACCTCTAAAAGAAACGGACGTGTTTCCTCTACGCCGTTCCTACGTAATTCTGCACCAAATAGTCAGGATATCCATAAACTGAAGAGGCATCGACCACCTTGGTCTTTTCTTTCAAGTACGTTTGAGAGAACCTCAAACTCCTATTCAAAACACAGCGTATTATATTATTATCGCGTTGCAGGGGTGCCCAAATATGATTATACGTATATTGTGCTGTCGAGGTTTGTTTCCTATGCATATTCCACTGGATAGACCCACCCGACAAAAGATATAGAAATAAGTGCCATAAGTATAGATCAGTACCTGATTCCATCTACAACCTGAACTACTGAGTGCTCCTGTGAGATAAAAGAAAGAGATGTAAAACTTCAGTTAAACTTTTAAGTTTAACATTTGCACAAATTAAATCGTCCATATATTGCGGTTATGGTGTAAATTCTTTTATGTATTTATGCATTGAGTCATTCTCAAGTTTAGCCATAATCACATCGACTAATAACGGTTCTAGTGGAGAATCCACTGAGATTTCATTCTTTTGGTGATGCAACTCATCACATAAGATAGTTTATACATATGCGCACAAATACAGCAGCCTTCGGATTTTTCAACAGGCAATCTAACACTTATCTCTGTGTTTTCTATATTGGTACAAGACAATATAACATGTAGGACTTAACCCATTGCTACCAACAATTCGTAATCCACGGCAGGTTAAATTCTGGTCACACGATCCAAGTGTCTGGTACCAGTGGCGTCGTCACAAAACGCCGCAAAATAACCCTCTTTCGGAGTTTCGAACTAACTCGTAAACGCGACCCAGTACAGATGCTCTCAATGCACAGCTAGAAGACACGTCAGAGAGCAGGATCTCCGTAGGAGGGAAATTTCCAGGCAGTCCCGAGACAGGGAAATACAAAACAATCAACCAAAAGGTCCTGTGAGACACGCACACGACTCAAACTAAATCCAAAATGACAACTACGTGCCCAAAATGCCTAGAGTCACTTACGTCGATCGCGTCGCCGACAGGCACTTTGAACAGTACAAGTTCAACATCAAAGGGGAAATTTTTATTTTAATTGAGAATAAAAAATTGATTGTATCCGCATCCTCAAAGCTTTCACACACACACACACCGTAGGTTTCTTATTTTTTCCTGGTTAGTTCTAATGACTCGGCCAGCTATTTTGTCAGAGTGAGTTAATCGAGACTGGAATATTGGAAGATATTACAACGGATAATCAAACGTGTCCTTGATTTGCTGGCAGAGTTATCGTACCAAAATAAATCCGGCATCTGTCATGATTCAAATTTACGCTCATCGATAGAAAAGTAGCTGACAGCAACCAAGCGCACAATGGATTCGATTTTATCTCTAGAACCATTGTTACGTAATCGTGACAGAAATCAATGAGTCGGCTTATGTTTGGCGTTCAGAAATGCTTACCGGAAAACCTCGGTTTACCATCATTGTCACACAAGCTGTTTTTTGTGAAGATTCTGATCACTTACATATGTATTCACCGTAATCTATATTGAAAATTTCCAATCGTTTAGCATAAGCTTTTTGGAGATACTAGATGCTAACATTCGGTTTTCTCTTTCCTTTTTTGCACTGATCCAATAAAGTCAATATTGGATAACTAACCGAAACAGTCCACCGAAAGATTAGAAAGTGGCAAAACGATAACTACAAAATACAATGATATCTACTCAGAATTTCCAGGACAATAGAAAAAGAAGTCCCAGTAAGATTCTCGCGTCTCTATTTATCGCTATTGCCGGTTTAACGAAAGTTTCAGAGGTAGCGTGTGGAAAACCATAAAACAATGTATGGTCCACTTTAGATAGATGCTATGTTTACGATTCGGAATCGTAGTTGGATCACCTTTGAATTAACCAATACATGCATGCAATTTTCGATCCATTCCCGTGCTATGTCAGGAGTATGCTCTATATAAAACGTTATCGATCGTCCATTTGTCATCGAATCGACTAGACCACTGAAATATTCGAGTTTGCCATCCGGTATATGCACTTTCGGGTGCTTTCGCATCATTACGCTCATGCATACTTCACCATACCTTTACCATCGGAATTGCGATTACAAAACAGTAGGTTGTTTCTTCGAGCTGTCGACCATGTCCGTCGAGACGAGAGATGTGTGTTATAGTATAATCTTACAGAAAGTGTGCGATTTATGTTCGGCAATAAGATAAAAGGATAAGCCATTGCTGATTGATG
This sequence comes from Echinostoma caproni, assembly GCA_900618425.1. NCBI lineage: Eukaryota > Metazoa > Platyhelminthes > Trematoda > Plagiorchiida > Echinostomatidae > Echinostoma > Echinostoma caproni. Next base: position 24,111 of record UZAN01040301.1, read on the forward strand.
AGCTTCGCATGACATGGTTACTTACAATGTGAAGCATAGCTAGAATTCAGGAAGCATATTGCTCTTAACCAACATGCAAAGATCGTTTGTAGTAACTAAATTAAGTATGAACAAAGTGATCAGTCACCCGATAGTGAAGTGTTTGCTATCTTCTCGTCGCGCCCGTTTAGCTTCAAGATCTTGCATTCATCACTGTGATCAAACTCAACAAGTGAAACAGCTGCACAATGCTTCACAGCTTGGGAGTTCACGTCTTTTATTTGTTCAGTTTACGACGATATGAATACCAGAATTAATGATTACACTTAGCATTACTGGTTTAATTAGTAAAAATGAATAACAACTGATTTTTTTCTTGACAATTGTCATTGGTAAAAGCTTTGAACTGAGCACAGAACATGATTGGGACCAAATAAACTTTATTTTCTTATCCATCTATTAGTATCAATACCGAATACTATACTGCTCCCTAACGTGCAAACGAATGTTCGAAGACTGATGTTTACATTATTCGAATGATAAACTCGATAGCTTGACATAATGGGCTGTTTTGTTCATTGTTTTATTGATGGAAACACACTTATTCTTAGGTAACTATTTTACTTATTAGTGATTTTTCTAAGCCATAAGACACATGTGGTTTGGAGATCATGACTGAAGACAACACACGTGAACCACAGGTTGACTAAGAGATATCTCTTTCGAATGGTTAATGCTGTCAGAGTGATGTAAACAGGTAGTTTATTCATAACTAAAGTGAGGAAATATTAACAAAAGATCGAAGTTTTGTGTTTTCTTCTTGCTTCTTTGATCTTTTTCATCTGCTTTTCTATAATTGTTGCGCTAATAAATTAGTTAGAAAAATTTAATAATGTCTATGAATGTGCGTTTAAATTTGGTTTGCAAGATAAAAGCCGCTCCATCTTTTTATCGAACAGTACACTGTAACAGTTTACATATTACTCCAAAGGACATTCACATGGATTTTGAAAAATGTGAGGCGAAACACTTATCACGATTTTCACTGAAAACGGCATATCGTTTACCAATGCTCATAGGCATACCAGACAGATATGTGAACATTTGACGACACCAAGAATGATCACCAATATTATATTGGAGTATTTTTTTGCATTTATTGTTGATCGGTTTTTTGTCACATTAAAATGACAAGTTTTGTTGCGTTTTGTGCAGTAAGAAACATTTGCATTGTAGAATTGCACGAGATACTGACAGTCTATTATGTATATCTTGGTACAAATCTACATCCAATGAGGTTCTCAAAATAGAAAATTTGCGGCAGAGTTTGGTATGTGTGGTAATGTGTTTTTCCCACATGAAATCACGAAGTTAGTTCCTGAAAATTGGTCAGTGGATTACTAAGTGTTCTTCCAGATATGTTTTATTTTTAAACCGATGCATGGTATCAAATAAAACCCAATAACTTCAACAGTTTTTGCCTAAGAGCTATTGATAATAATAGAATTATATTGTATGCATCTAATGTCTATTTATTTATATATATTTTATATTTTTTATTGAAAATAATATAATAGGGCACATGCAAGTTTATTTCACATTCCTAAATTACTTTTCATCTACCAAAAATACATTATATTGTTCAACTGTGATTGTAATACTATTGACTTTTACATACACTCCGTTCTTCTAATTACGTGACATAATATTACGGGTCATTCTACGAAGTTCCGCTGAAAGATACTCTCCCTGTTGGTGCTATTTTCTCAGGGTCAAGAATGAGTATCACCGAATTGTTAACGTGGCGGGTTCTGATGTATTATGGGTCTGGAACGAACTGTCAACTACACCGAGAATGATTAAAATAGTCATGGGTATTCAAAAAACTGAACGCATTCCTCATGAAGAGCTCTTGATTAGTTCCTCGGTGATTTATAGACAGTGTAGTCACTACGTCCGGGAAACTTAAACTCTTATATTGTCAGAGATATCCATCGGAATTTTGACTCCGTTAGCTAACCCAATTCTAGTCAACGAACACACACATATGAGGCCACTTTTTTCCTTCTTCTCTCTCTTGATGAGATGCATACATGTGTGTACCAATGCTTAGTTTCAGTTTTTACAACCATTAACCATGCACTTTCGTGCGCCGTTTTGGTTACTGTCTTTTGACCGTACATTTGAATAGAAAAGCAGAATGAAGATTGGAATGTTGAGAGCAGAATCCAGGAGAAGATAAAGAATTTATATAGACTGCAGTTGCAAGAATATTGAGTAGATGCACGAACTCCACTGTTTACGACACCAAGCTATATCACTCAATGTCTCCAACCATCGGTTACCATGATCTTGGAGTCCCCATCCAGGGAGCCTTACGAGACCTTTGAGGCCCAGTCCCTTAGTCGGGGTTTTCAAACCCTCATACCAGATCTTAGTTTGACCGCCCTTGACCTTTTCCACTCATTACCTACCGGGGAAAACATCGCTCATTGTAGCAGCCTATTTAGTAAAATGCGTAACATATTTCCCCAGCAGAGGTGTCAATGCTCAGCCTACACCACTACCTTTAGGTAGCGGTGAATTAGTCTACTGGTAGGTCTTTCTAAACTAACATACTGATTACACTGATTACGCTTGGTTATAAAATCGATCTGTATCCTTGAGTAGAAAGTTTCCAAGCACTGTTGATACACTGTTGTGAATAGGACGTTACTGTGAATCTCGTAATAGAAAGACAAACTGTTTCAACGAGCATTTTTTGCCATACTGTACATAAATGGGTTCTTTGCAAAGCACACGATAAACAGACCAAAGTTACCAGGCTTTTCTTTTTTTTCCTTAGTTTTTCTAATTTCTCGGGTGGTGGTGTCCGAGAGTAAAGGTCACCAAATTATCATTCCGGAGAACTGTGTTCGAACCCCATAAACTACCATCTGACCTTCCCCATTCAATACTGTATAATAACCCTTTGGTTGACCGTTTCTTTCTTCCTGAAATATTATTAAGTTTATATTTCCTAAAAAGTACACCCCTCACTGAATACCGATGACACAATTATGTTGTCAATAACTTGCGTATTGTTCCCAGCTAGGTTATTTGGATAGTTGTTTCGTCCATGTTTTGACTTTTCAGCATTGCGCATTATTTCTTGCCATGTGAACAGAACTCGGAACAAGAACAATCGGTCAAACGGCTGAAATCCTTACCCTTGAGTTGCTTGATATTGATCAATTTGGCAGTGTCTTGTTTCAACCCTTGCGGATTCACACAAAAATCCCCACCCACCCGAAACAAACACAGTTTTAATCGAAAACGAGGATTAGGGAACCCTTGGGGATCAGTGGACAGAATCTGGCGTCTGTGACTTAATCTAAGAAGAATTATTTGTGACGAAACTAATATTAACACTACTATTTAATGTGTTATGAATCAAAGCAATGGTTCTACAAGGACTCGTTCTGGGTATTACATCAACTAATTTGGTGGTAGTCAAAAGTTTGTTATAATATAATCAACTTCATATACTCTGAACCAGAAATCGAGCCAATTAAACAGGCCATTTGGTTATGACGCAGGGACCTTTGAGACGGATTGACGGACTGGTTAAATAATAAATCAAATCAAATGAACACAGACAATATACAAACTGGCCCCAAACAGAACTGATAAATGAATCGCTTAGTCACTTTCTGTGTTCGAGCTTAATGTTGGTGGAACCTTTTGACCGTTCGGAGCCACCAAGCTATTTTGGACATTGTATTCATTTTACTTTTACCCAAAGTGTGGCGATACCCCAGAAAAATTCAGAAATTTCTTCAGGTATCATTCTTGAACTATTTTCTTTTGCGTTCACATTTAATATCCTAGTAGGCTTCGCAAACAAGTAAAATTCAACCAATGATACTGGCTCCATTCTGTTTATAGACATTGAACCGCACAAGTATTAACGTTTTCGGAGACAGCATATGATCCTGCACTGTGAACTGATCAACGCTTTTCGTTCTTAGTTCGTGGTCACATGCTCACCAGTTATATTCTCGTGCTTGTGGTAACAATTACGTTATGAGGCTGCGGCATCACGAGTCGAGTGACGTGATTGAGCGAGCTATTGCTGACACACCTATTCATCATGCGTACATGTGCAATTACGAGGGCTTTACCCAATGGAACTGGTTAACTGAACCACATACTCAAATACATGCATACACAGATAGTTGAATACAAATCCACAACGGGTTTGGGACGGCAAATCTATCCCATGGTCTAATCGATTGACAATTCATATATCAAAATCGTGACTTTGATTTTGCCTAAAGAAATAGAGGGAGAGAGTGAGGGACAGTCTCTTCATGAGTCAAAACGTCTTCGTAAACGTAACAGTATCTGTTACCACAATTCAAGCACTGGCTGACGTGGGTTGTTTCACTTAGATGATTGTACACATACTTAGTTTTGTTGCCTGGTTGTCATCACTTGGGCCGAATCATAATGATGAGAAACGGTTCTTTTAATGGAAAGATTGTAGAAAGCTGTGAATTTAAGTCACCATTATGTTGCCCTATTCATAGTGTCTGGACAATTGAGTGAAAACGAAGTTTAACTTGAAATAGTTTCATACCAATGTTTGCTTAACTCAAGAAAAAAACTACTTGTGTTGCGTCTGTTTGTTCAAAAAAGAGAGAGATCTATCCCGTCACCTCGATTCATCTTGGTATTATTATTCAGGACTGCGGTTCATTCGGATCCTTTACAAGCACGAATACGAAATAAAATTGTTCTACACAGACTTGGGTGTCCGTTGATTCTGCCAATCTAATTGTTCATCAGAACTTGTCACTTCAGCCACAATTCACTACCAGCTACCTGTGAAGTACAGAATGCAACTGAATAGAAGCATGAGAAATGACTAACATTGTGACTTAAACTCGCACCCCTATTGGTTACCTAATGGGTGTATATCAGCTCATTTCTGTCAAAGAGAACTAATTATCTTGATATTTTATTCCTTAATCCACTAGACCCGAGGTTCCTAAACTGTAAATGCCGGTTCCCTAAATTCGACCACAATGAATCCCAATTCGCCGACCGGAAGCATTCGAAAACTTTCCAGTGTTACCTTGAATGACTATCGTCGCCGAGCTTCACCTGGTACTGTGATTCGTCCCTCGCGTTCTTCAGTGCAAACTGTGGATACTTCCATGTTTACTCAAAACTGTCTTCCAGTCTTCAACTTGTCTGTGGGTGGAAGTGGGGTAAGTGCAATTGATTAACGGTCAAGTGATCTGTGAAGAAAAAAGTACGGTGTTTTGTTCACTGTGTCGCTAGTTTATCAGTTTAACTTTATTTCGTTCTATTTTACCGGTCCCCTCAGGAAACGCAAAAAGTGGTCATAATGCATCCAGTGGCTACCGAAACTGTTACAAACAGCCAGCAACCGAATCGAGATAGACGCTCTTATTTGGATGAATCACCGAAAGAACATGTTGACAACAAGGATCCGAACGGGTCACAAAACAGATCATATATCTCTTCCCCACAAACACAATCATTGACCCCTGTTGATGCAGCCAACAGAGTCTCCAGTTTGCCTCCTCACGGAACCACAGGATCAAATGTCTGCCGTGTTCAAGAAAATGAACCCAAACGAAAAGATTCGATCCAGATCATACAGCGAACAAAGACCATGAATTGCAGTCCACAGTCTCCTCAGACCAAATCCACTGTACATGAAGGAAGAAAATGCAGTACTACACAGTCCCCCGACAATTTGAATGGTTCCTCCCATTGCAACACTTCGATTGGAAAAAGTAACACATTTTGCCGCCCACAAAATGATCTGAGGGATCGGAAAATCACTCCAGATCCGAATAGGTGTAGACCTGATTCGGACACGTATTTATGCAACACCACCGATTCTACCAATGGGGTTGTAAACAAACGGAAAACATCCCGTGCCATAAATTCTGGCTTACCCCCGCCCTACTCGTCTATCGCAAACGGAACCGACACAGGAATAGAACGATTGGGCCAAACGANCGAGCGCTCAATCTACACAGCTCAGAGTTACCGCGTCTTCAGGGAGACAAACAGAACTAACGGTCGGACCGGACTCCTCGCGTCGAAATGTGCACGTAGGACTGATGAATCACGGGAATACGGTGAGTTCTACATGGAATGTACCGCACTTATCTTGTTCATATTTCTGGTGGAATATCGCTCTAAAACCAACAAACAGGTGAAGATGTGGAAGAAATCCAATGCAAATTTAAAAGACTCGGGGAAGATATGAAGGCAAACAAAATAATACATTCAATAACCAGGAATACATTTTGAGCGGCATTTGTCGGTTGCGATGCGATCACCTCATAAAGATACTTCAAACTTATTCTATTCTGCTAAACATAGCACAAATTAGGAGTATGACATATCGATTTATTATATTGTAAGTTCTATCAATATTAACATAGAATCGCATACATTTGACCGCCAACAGATTTGATAACCATTTTAGATGGGATATTCAACTACCCGTCAAACATATTCCATTTTGAAGCTATCGCAAACTATTTGAGGTTATCCACCACTAAACACTCACTGTGCCACAAGGGATAAATCCATAGAAAAAGGTATATTCAAAGAGTTTATATACAATCTGTTGAAGTCAATGCTGAAAACATCTACGGATGTCTTGAGGTACAAGAAATCACACAGATTATCAACAGATATTTTTTTCATGATATTTTTTACAAGGTCCACCGATAAACTGTACACAATAATGTATTTTTAATTATCGTAATGCATCTGATATTGGGTGGTATCAGAAATAATTACTGAATAAGAATTTAGTTGCAAATATGCGGTATTAAAGTGAACACTACCGTTAAAAAAGCTAATGAAGTAGAACCGGCGTTTAGCTTATGGTGCCGATTTGGAACAATCCCCAATGCATGACATTTGTTGATTCCTCAAGACTGTATCTACGGGAATCGAGAAATCGGGTTTTAGTAGGAAACACAAACGGGAGTCATCTGCCCCCAAAAGGGTTTTGCTAACACAAGTGATCTCGGAGATTGTTAACGCGATACAACTAGCGCATGAGTGTGGTAGAGTGACTCAGTTGCTATACTTCGTTATTTGCTTGAAATGACTGAGGACTGACCAGATCGTTATACGTTGGTGGTGGTCGTGTTCCTTTACACACTGAACTGTTGGAGCTGAGTTTTGATATTCAGACCGCATTTTCGTAGCATCTTGGAATCACAAAGCTTGGATGACGATGGAAAAATCGCGTAAAAAAGCTTGAAGTGACTGGGTGACCAAATTAATTTTTTTCAGGATGTATGACATCCAGTTTCATATCTTTTCAACTTCAAGCGATAACTTTGTTACTTCAACTAAGTTCGTCGTAACCTGAGGTGAATCCACCAATCGTATTCTAATGGGACCCAACAAATTTATGCCCTTGACTGTTGATTAAGTGCGCTTTAGGAAGACTAGAAATAACTCACCGGTAATCGATCTCAGTCGGTGGGATGCGAAAGCAAATCACAGCAAGATGGATCGCTATATCGGCCACCATGCTCAGACCGGTCACGTCAAGGGAGTCCAAAAGAATGCGATTGGTGGATTCACTAGAAACTGTTACGGTTTAAATTCAGGCTGAAATTGTAAAGAGGAAACTTTGAAACTGAGAATGAGTTCAAACAGTAATTGAAACTGAATTTTGGCTTGAATAAAACGTAATCAAATATATTGGGAACATCCATAGAGTGTAAGTCTTTGGGAAGACAATTCCAAAAAGAGAAATGTTTAATGGATCAAGTTTACTTCATCTACTGGAGTCCACATGTTAATTTTTTTATAGACTTCGAGATAATCATCGATTGTTATCTCACAAATCCTTCGTAACGCTTACGTAAGCGCAAACAGCTTTTATGATATGGGTATATGTGTTTGTATGCGTCATGCTTGGTTGGCTTAGTCAGCTATGGTGGATTTGACGTTACTCCATGTACCACATGATTACTGACATCGTAGAACACAAATGCACAAACAAACAAGGGCGTGTGTGAACCAAGTTAGGAGCCACACTGCACGATGGGCAAACGATTCGCGATCATTTCATTGGAGCCGCGTGTGCGAAGTGACGTCATTCCCATTACGCCGAACGTAAAAGTTTTATCACGTTTTCTCTACATCTGCCTGACTCTGTAATCTCCGTGTGATGGGTTCAAGTGAATAAGAACGTAATTTCTGGCCTATTGGTTGAATTAGGTGAACAAACACGTGGAACCACTGGTTCGCAAACGACCGCTTCTGCATCAACGGTTGAGTAATTCTTCCAGGTTGTATGCTTCGGGGTGCACCCCCATATGCACAGCAGGACTGTGACGATTCTAGCTAAACACGACTGTCAAGGAGAAGGAAAAAATGGAAAATTCGGTTTAATGTAATGATGAAATTAGTCGTGTATAGAGCAAAGGAAGCATTGGAAGCATTGACCTTCTAGCACATAAAGGTGCGTATTTCTCTTGCTCAGTATACGACAACATTCATCACACACCTGAGGGTTGCATAGGTAATCTGCTACCTATCATGTGAGCTCGCTTGATGTTATACCGGTTTAGGCTAAAATGCATAGTTCTGACTCACTATGTTATACCTGCACTCCTCCATGGAATTTTGTACAGAATGCATAAAACATAGTTTCTTAAGCTTCATTTCTGATGCTCTTCTGAAAGCCACGTAAGTGTGTTATATTTACCGGGAACTGTGAAAACGTTAGGCTTTAAGTAACAATTAGCGTGTAGAATGCAGGTGTTTGGGTCAAAACCATCACGACTAATGACTTACAGACGTTTTTGTTTTAGCCCACGAGAACTTACGGATATCAGTGAGTTGGTGATGATCGCAAATCTGTGTCTTGGATTGTAAGAATTCCAATTAAACCATAATCCAAGATGCGGTAAGAAGCGTGGTTCGTTTCACTCCGAACCACGTAAAAGTCCATCACCTCCGGTAATTCAGTACGGTAACGTGAATAATTGTTGCAAATCGATCGATCGATCCAACCGTGGACAAGCGAGGAAGATAACGACACATCAAATATCATTTATGTAAGGTCATTCATCGAGCCTATTACTCTGATCGACCCCATATACCACTTGGGGTAATAATTTGTCATGTGAGAAAGATGGCATACATTGTTTCCTTTCGGCAATGGGAAGCAAAATTTCACCATACCTCGAGGAAAGTTGGCAAATAATTATGGTTCTACCTTTCAGTTCGTAATCTTATGCTTTATTTCTTAAGGATACTCGCAAGAGTTTCTCTGTATACTGTTAATGAAAGTGCAGCTCTCGATGCTTTTATGGTCATTTACTCACACACGTCATATGCACGAATCTTGAATGGAGAGTCTTATTTTGTTCAGTTATAACCAACCCATTATCTTTGATCAGTAACCCCGCAGCTCTATTTGTCTCCCAAAATTACCAACTTTTTAATTCCTTGTTCCATCTAATCGTCATTCGAACAAACATTTCAGCTAGACAAGTGCAACACAGTTATTCTAGTTCCGCAATACGAAAACAGTCAACTTTGGATTTCAATATTGTGTGAGTAGTATCACATTGTGGTGTCCAGTGGTGTAAACAATCATAGTTCGATCACGAATAGATATCAACGAAGTACGGCATGCAAGGCAAACTAATTTTTCATGAGCATCATGGAACAAGCTTTCAGATATCCGGAGAAAGAGCTGGAAAGAAAACTCACGGGAGTAATTTTAATATGGCGAATTATACGGTGAATGCTTTTCCTGTTTCGGGTCGGAAGTGTAAACTCACACATATCATGTATACATTTGTTATGGATTAGTTTAAGCCAATTTAACTGTTTTCAAAACCAACCTCCAGTTACATTTGATTTTGCTGGAAGAGTTTTATGTTGCATGAATCAGCTGGGCCGCACAGCCTAGATACTTTAACGAATCAGGTGTACTCAATATCCTTTTGATGAAGTGTCCACTTTTTTCTCTTCCCTTATGCCGTATAAACTTTTGATCCAGAGCAAAAACCTGCACACCTAAAACGAAAGTCCTAAATGAATTGGACAAGTACAACTGTGAATCATTGCAAACAATCACTCACCTTCCACGGTTTGGAATGAATGTTCTCGCTTACCCTGCGTTAACTGATAGTCATGGAACAGTCAAGTTGTTCCTCATTCCTCGGCACAACAATCACCAACGTCTCTACCATCATCACTATCTGTGCCGGGCTTACAAAATTTCAGGTTGCATTTTACACGAAGGTAAACCGACCCCACGTGCTGTCTATTAGAACGAGGTATTCTATACTAGAACGCGTATATCGTGAGCTAGTCCATGCCAGCATGTTTTGGGAACATACCTAAATTTTCGAAACCTCACGGATGTAGTTTATCTACAAATCAATCATTAGCACTCCGTAGAATGATGGCCTCGATGACAATTTATTTACATCTGTTTGATCTTTCAGGACTAAATATGGACAGTGATACGGGGAATTCATCGCACAGCTGCATGATTCGATCCGCGTGTCATAAGTCGAATGTTCGCCTTAATTAATCCGGTTGGACCCTGTTTAATCACGTCGATGTGTTGAATCTTCGTAGTTATCACTCCATTGACCACATGCTTAATAAGGTTGACTGGCTCGAGGATGAGATATTGATAAAATGCAATCTGTAGTCTGTTGTGGATCTCAACTTCACAACCCGATTGCACCACTTTTTTCTCAGGAAGTTCTAAAACAATTCCTCATTTGTATTTTCCCTTGCACTATGCAGTGTTATATGTCCGTGATCTTTCAATGCCTTCGCTTCTCGCCGACTGTTTACTCCATGTTTACAAGCCCGTGGGATATAGGACGTGGTGGAAAGCTATTTGCAAGTGAGTTGTGGAGTACAAGTTTATGTAGGACTGGCTTTTATTTACTTGGATCAATTTATATCCACCTCAATAGGCCAATATTCAACTGCCATATGGTAAAATCACGAGTAAATCCACATTTAACCCGCAGTTAATTGTGAATAAATGATATGGCGAGCAAATGAAATTCAAACACACACGATGTAGCCTGAATCAAAGTTATACATACAAAGTTGTTAAAACTTTTCTGAAAGAATAGCTAAACAATGTATAAGAAAAACAGCGTAGGCTCTTGTATGAGAGTAAGTAAGTTTGTAATTCAACTGAGTCATACAGGCGAAGATACACTCTGTAACCACATGGTGCTACTGCCTCTCGATATATATGACCGATAATGAATATAAATATTTTGCGAATAGTCCACATTTCAAACAAAACAACAGGCTAGTGAACAAGCTCATTTAAGTCACTCGCCAGCGAAGTGGTTTCATTCCTAGCTGAAAAAAATCACACTGGTCATGTAGCCCAGGGCTTCCACCCCCTGATTAAAGTACGTGAACGATTACAAAGGCAGGTTCGCAGTCGGATGCTAGCCACAGGAAAAGAGGTGTAAATTCGATTGCTAAAGTATAATGATGAGAATAGGCACTAATTACGGATCACAAATAAAGGTTGCAACTGAAGCACGGTATTGCACTAGCGATCGTGCGCTGTGATCTCCCGTCATCGATACCCAGGAAAAAGGTCACAGAAGTAGTAACGGTTAGCTTATTCCGGAAAATTAATGAGATTAAAGAACATGTTCAGTGGAGTTTTGTTGATTATTCAGATCTCCACCAATGACCTGTCTGTGTTCTTGACGTCTTATAACTTCTGTCTGAACCGCAAGACTTCTGACTTGTTAGTACCTTTTGCTGGTTGTTTGCTGTCCAGGAACTGTAACGCGTCGATACCCCGTAGGCCAGGATGACAGCAATAACCCTCCCTCAAAAGAGCTTAGTCTATTTTACTTGCTCTTCTGCTTGGTCTTTACCACGCCATTGGGACATTCCCATTAGTAGGTGTTCCAGGAGAATAGAAGTGCTGGTTGCGGTTTTCCGTATCTAGCAACACCGTATCCTCGGACGAGCTTTCTGGGATCTCTTGTGTAGAATCCTCAGTCGAACTAGGAGGCTCCTTAAAATGTATTTGTTCGATGTGAAATAAATGAACACTCTCACCTGTCAGGTCAGTGATCTCCAATATAGCTTGTTCAATCTATCAGTTTACCATTTCTCTTGATGATCTCAGGTGGTTTCGCCGGAAGTGCACCACGTTATTGGAATCAGCACAAGGTAATGAGAATCGTAAAACTTCTGCTTCGAACGTTTCAGCTACACTTTATTTGGTGATGGCGCGTGCCGCCTTTCGGTATTGCAACAGGAACTTGTCCAAGGGTATCTCCAACTCTAAAATGTCTTCGAACTTGCAGAAGCAATGGCGCTCTTAAACGATTTTTACCAACTGTTCTCACTGCACCGTTTGAAAAAGGATGACGTGATATGCGCAGATGTCGACAAAGAATACTATCTAGTTGAGTTTTTATCTCCGCAACGCAGAACTGCGATCCGTTATCGATGATCAACACTTGTGTAGCTCCTTCTCGACTGAAATACTTTCGTAGACCCATA